>JAOEHY010031837.1:2001-45051 GCA_025447955.1 Psilopsiagon aurifrons | reverse complement strand
GTTCAGCCTGGAGAAGAGAAGGCTGTGTGGAGACCTCATAGCAGCCTTCCAGTATCTGAAGGGGGCCTATAGGGATGATGGGGAGGAAATCTTCCATAGGGACTGTAGTGATAGGACAAGTGGTAACGGGTTCAAATTTAAACAGGGGAAGTTTAGATTGGGTATGAGGAAGGAATTCTTTACTGCAAGGGTGGTGAGGCACTGGAATGGGTTGCTGAGGGAAGTTGTGAATGCTCCATCCCTGGCAGTGTTTAAGGCCAGGTTGGACATAGCCTTGGGTGACATGGTTTAATGGGATGTGTCCCTGCCCATGGCAGGGGGGTTGGAACTGATGATCTTAAGTTCCTTTTCAACCCCAACTATTCTATGATTCTATGACAGTCTTGACAAGGTTGTCACGTGTGTTCACTTTATGAACTAATGCACACATGAACTTTAAATTAAATATTAACACCCTATACAACTCAGATGGGGCCTTTTGTTTGTCCTCAGAGAACAGAGTCCTGTTTTTCCTCTACAAAAATGATCATTACTGAGCAGTCATAGACAACAGGGAAATATCTGAAATCCCAGCAGTCATGCGCAAACTAAGCACAAAATGATAATAGCTCCTGTATGACTCAGTTCTGGGATACATCCTGGCAGACTTTCATGCCTCTGGTTAACCTGGATGCCATTCCTGCAGCCACAGATAGGGCTCCTCCAGGTGCACCCACCTAGCACATCCCAGGACATCGCTCCTACCTCTGCTCTCTACAGACACACAGCAGCTCAAACTACTCACCAACAGACATACAGCTCTTCCAGAGAGCTGTTTTGGGAGAAATTGAACTCCTTTTGCTTTGTTTCCTTGGCTTTACTGATAGCCTCTCCCAAGCCTGCGAAGCTCTGTGAAAGCTCTGCGCTGAGTAGCATGATCTCTCCATTACCCTTGGCCCCAGCATGAAGCACTGGGAAAGCATCGCTGTGGGATTTATGCCCCAGTGCCCTGCTCACAGGCTTGCCCAGCTCATGAGAGAGAACAGCGATAGGGTTACACAGATGCCTTATATCACGCTTGGCAGACACAAGCCAGATGAAGGTAAAATGTCAACAGCACTTATGTACTCAGCCCCTGTGAAAGAAGCACCACCATCACAGGTGTTTGTAAAAGCCAGGAGAAATGAAGTAGAAAACAACATTTGCATCTAGCATCCCTATGGTGGCATGGGAAACACCTCACTCAGTCCCAGACACACACGTACCCTGTGCCTTGAGCCACCCCTGCCAGCTGAGCCCATGGCACACCTCACCCTTCACAGCTCACCTTTGAAGCCATCCAGAGGACCTGGCAAATTTTGTCTTTTGGCAAGAAACTTGGCCCATTCCTGCTGCCCTGGAGATGCCCTGCTGTTTTGCTCAACTAAAACAAGAAGAGCTTGGGATACAAGCATCTCCTACAGCTTCATGCATCTGCCTAGCTCCTAATGACTCTCTGCCACAGGGAAGGGTACAAATTCACCTTTCCCTTCCCAGTTTCACTGGAGTGTCTGGAAACAATGAGATCCTTTAGGTGGAAACTTCATTTACACATGACCTTCCCCATGCAGCATTTCTCCAACACATGTGGTTGGCACAATCATTTACATGGGTGCTCATGCCTAACTATGGAGTGTGGGTTTGACAGCAGCCAGGCCTGGCCCCTAATGAGCTCCTGCCTTCCCACCTCTACCCTTCAAGTGCTGATCTTCAGAGAAACACCAGGCACCAGTGCTGGCGATCCCTATGGTGGATACCAGTGCTGCAGAGCACAGGCAGATTTTAGGGACAGTAGCAGGCAGGTATTTCATATCCAGCTCCATATGACACTGTACCTATGTGCTTTCTTGGGAAGAGACTCGTGTTTTAGCTTTAAGGGGTAGACAAAGTTCACAGTCACCATGACTGGATCAAAAGAGCTCCGGAAGCAGACAGAGCAGTCACTTCTGGAGGGATCAGAGCACCCTGGGGTTGTTCTGATGAACCCATGCCACAGCGCACAGACACAGACACCACGGCAGTGTGTCAGGGACAGGAGGACATCCATAGCATTCAAGATGTGGCTCACACGAACTTCAGATTTCATTGATGGAGCCCAAATTAAACGTGCTCATGCACCAGAACATGGCACAACTTTAGTAACAGAAGTGCAGTGTGGGAAATGAGAGAAAGAAGCTAGCAGCAATCGATGTGCAGGGCAAACAGGCCAGCTGCAGTTTACTCCACATGTGCTTCAGACATTTCGGATTCTCTTCATTCCACAAAGTTTCTTTGTGATGCCTGTCACATGAGCATGTTTTAAATGCCAAATTTAGCTGCAATGAGCACTGCTTAGCAGTCTCATAAATGCTCCTCCTGTCTCTTGCAAAGTGGCAAATAAACAAATTATTAATCTAAGATATTTATGGTGCAACATAAAAAAAGCTCTTTTGTTTTGCGGCATGTGGTGGCTGGTTAACGGCAGAAGGGAGGAACTCAAGCATCTTGCTCTCTAGAACAATCAAGACTTGAAACCAAGGCTGAAAGAGGTGAGAATGGGATTTCCTCACTTCACTCCTGGTGACTACAAGGCAGACACCCCGTTCCAGCATCTCACCAGGAGCTCTTTTATGTTCAGTGGAGAGAAACAGGCAGCCCAGGGTGTCACCAAGTGAAGATCATAGAATCACAGACAAAATTACAACAGATGTCCCCTATTTCCTAATTAACATTAGTATTGCAAAGCAGAGGAGAAAATGAAGAGCTGGTACCTCCCTTGATACACCTTTGTTGTTGGGATCCGGAAGGGCAGTTAATCACAACCTCCTTCCTAAGCACCTCCTCAGCATGGGGCAGGGAAATGCACTGTTATTAGAAGAAAGAAACTTCATGTCAACTCTTTGGAGCTCACAGAGCTTTTCCAAGCAATTGTTGGGGTTCTCAGGGCCTACAAGTAGAGAAATTCTCCTCTGCTGAGTGCAAATGTCCTAGCAAAATTCCTTATTTTCCTTCCTATACATTGGTGAGGTCACTGTTAACAAGTCCATCACTATAGGTCCCAGGTACCTTACAGCATGTTATTTCTCACTGGTGTTTAGGTGATCCTACGTGTTTCATCTGGAGAGAAAGGGGAAGGCTTTTCTGAATGACCTGTATAGCACCCATAGCTGCAAGGCTTTTCCAAATCTGAAGAATAGCTTCTGAGATTAGATCAGCTAGATCTAGAAAAACTAGAAGGACAAAGGTCTCCAACAGTGCAAAAAGCTGACTCTGAAGCTTGGCCAGGTGTAACAGGGTCAGCAGTCCAGCCACGGGAGGAACAAAGGGCTGGACAGACCAAGAACATAGCCAGGCAATTACTCATTTAGTAGGCATCTTTTATTGCTTTTGTGAAGCATGATTCATCTCTTAATATGTGCAGGGACAGTCAATCCTCTGGCTGTGCAAATGAATCACCGCACACTCCCCACTCCCTGCTCCCATGAGGCCAAGACCCTGCACAGCCAAAACAAACCCTCAGAGGAAGCAGGTCTGAAAGTCAGCAACTGCTCACATGAAAAAAAAAGCCACAAACAAAAGCTCACATATTTAAAGGGATAGAAACCCTCCCTGTCATGGACTGGGTGTTCCAGATGTGAGTATATTCATTATGAGACAGCTCACACCTCCAAAGAACGTGTCATTGGTTGCTCAAGAGAGAAATAAAGGCATGGAAGAACAACTGAGACCTGAAAATGTTTTTTTGACAATCATGTTTGTACCTGCTTTCAACACAAGCATTTTGTATCTCAGGAGATTTAGCAAAGGTGGAAGAAGGAAGCCAAGATTCACAAGGCTGTCCCGCACTAACAGGGTCTCTCTCATCTCCTTTTTCTTATCCTCACATGCTGCAGATGCCGATATCCATAAGGATGTCCACAAGGAGTTGGCATACTGCTGTCCTGCCTGTAAGGGGCTGCCTGTAAGCTTCCCAAAAATTTTACTGCAGCAATAGTTCTCCCGAACTGCATCAAGTTAATGACATTTTCCTCTTCCTTTGCACCTCTGTAAACCATGGCGTGACTGTGGAACTCAACGATGCTACACGGATGTAAAATCACTCTCGGGAGGGAACCAGTTGGCATAAATCGTCCTCTTCTATTTCCTAGTACACAATCTGGTGCCAGGCTCCACCAAAACCAAGGAGAAAACATTCCCAAGATTTTTCCAAAGGCAATAGTCTGTCTAAGCAGAAGTTTAAATGTCTGCCATTAAAGCTTTCTTTATCTCATTAAAATGACCTGCAAAACCATCTGCTAGCTAATAAAGACTTTTTAAAGCTTTAATATTGTATTTTATAATGAAATACATTAAGGGGAAAACAGGACATGTATTTAAAAAGACAGAACAGCAACAATCTGCTGTTCTTTCAGGAAAGCCAATAATGTTCACTTCCCTGACTAATTAAAGAGACTGAAGACTTCAGCCTTTGAACGTTTCCTGTACAAATACCGTAATCCATAAATGCCTCCACATTTTTCTTCAGACTGCTCCCAGACACTGTGTCCTTGCTGATATCACTGTCAGGTTTAAAAAGGCAAATTTCACTTTCATGTCTGACTCCATTCCATTTTGTTAGCTTTTCACACCTTAAATATTCATTACAGACTGGAGGGATTGCAGCAGGTAACTTTGCTTCCTCTAGAGACATTTTCTGGTTTTGCTGGCAGATGGGGTGACCAAGAGTTTGACTTCCACTCACCTGTGTGACTCTGACACTGGACTGAGTCTCACCAAGCACTGACAGTTGCACCATCCAAGGATGCAACCCAAGGTTTTGATGAGCTGCCATCCAGAAGCAAAACCCACTCCTGTCCATACAGCTCTCCTCCAGCATTGGTTGGTAAGTAGTTGTCACTCTTGTTTTCCAATTAGACCAGACTGTCTGTGTCATGTTCCCAGCTCAGTCCTTTCTCACATGTTGCACCCTCAGACACAAGGACTCTCTTCATTACTTCCTTCTTGGTGCTCCTGGATGCTGTGGCTGGGACATTGCTGTTTTCTGCACTGATCTCACAATATTTGCAACAGTGCCTGACACAAGTGAGAGCATCACTTCCAGAAACAACTTCACAACTTCCATCTCTTCTAAAAACACCAATGATCGGTACGTTACAGAGAAGGGCAGACAACATAGGCAGTAAGGGTCTACATCTAGAGGGCACTTGGCAGCCCCATGCCAGTTCACTAGAAGTCCTTGGTGGTTCTAGATTTCCTCAGCTCGCACATTCATTTCCTTAAGCTACCCATAAGAAATTGTACAAGAGGTGAGCTCATCAGAGACAGCAAAGCAGACTCATAGCAAAGGTATGGGTGAAACCCCTAAGTACCAGAATTGCTCTCTTTCCAGGAACAGGAGCTACTGTATCCCAGTCCTTTTTCCTGCTGAGTCATTGCTAGGCAGGATCTGGCAGTGAGTGAGCTACAGTCACTATCTGGAGAACAAGCCAGGCACCATGCCCATATAAGCAGTTAAGAGTGAAGAGTAAGGGATGCCATGGGGAGCCATCTGATACAGTTTCACACACACTCCTTCCTTTGCAGTATTAGGAAACACAGAGACTTGTCTCACAATGAAATGAAGAGGAATTTAAGATCACAGCTTACCAGTCCAGGTCTCCTCCACCGTGTTCGCTGCTTGCTTCTCCACCACCAGTGAGGGCCATCCCTGTCTCTGACATCTGGGAGCAACTGATGCTTGCACGCTCCAAGTTTCACCACAATTCCCTGCCTGTGCTGCTTTGCTTCTCTTTTTGCCTCACTTAACATCTCTCTGCTGTTCAGCAGTGATTGCGTACTCATGCTGAGCACTGAGCACTCTGCACTCAGTGCCTTCAGTGCTCACTTCCTTGCAGAAGGAAAGCTGAAATCCCCAGCAAGGTCCTTGCAATTTATTGCAACAGAAGGAGTAACTTAAAAGTAGACACACACATCCCAAGACTCTCAAAAGCATTTTCTAGGTTGGCAAGGTAGCCTATGCCCCCATCAGTCTAAGATCTACGCAAGAATTTAATGATAGCTAAGCTTGCCGGGGAAATCAGGCTTGAAATGACACTGGAAGAGCCACAGCCTTCCTTCCAAACCTCATCTAAGTCCTTGTAATAGCTGTGTCTTCATCCAGTCTACTTCTGACCTTGACTTGAGGAGTCACAGATAGCCTCAACTGCTTATCTCCTTCTGAGCAACATACATGCATGTAGTCAAGGTGGATTAATGGATGGGACTGATCCATGGGCTGAACACAGCCCTTGGGACCCCCAAACTACCTCTCTGCACCGTGGTATCAATACAACTGCTTGTCCCCAATGATGTGTGCAGCAGACTGGGAAAGATGTAATCTCCTAATTGATGGACTACCATCTGTCATTTGAGATGTAGCCACTTTCACACTGGTATTAAATCCACAAGAAGTGCCAACACTTAGGGTCTAAGCTGGGCAGCTTTACAAGGGTTGATAGAGACCTTTTTCTTGCCAAGTGGCTAGGGGAGTCTACACTTGCATGAGTGCCAAGAACACCGGCCAAAAGTGTTTTAGATGGCATTTTATTAATGTAGTGCAGCCTGCTCCTCTGAACCAGTGTGAAATGTACAGGGAAGATGAACAAGTGGAAAGATCCTTCATCTTACTGCAGGCAGCAAAATCCTCTCAATCTCTTCCTTGTAGCGCCTGGTGGTCCAAAAAGAAAACACAATGATTCACATCACACTGACTTGCTGTTGGAAACATCTGAGCTTACGGTAGGTCCTACCGATTTAATGCAGCATGCAACAGTATCAAGCAGTATTTCCTAGTGGCCTGGTGTTAGAGTTTGCTTGAAAATCGTGGCTAAAGTTCTGACGCCATCTGCTTTAGCTATATTCTACCCATGTCAACCCATGAATCTTACTTGGGTTGTACTGGTATATGTATGTGTGGACTCTCCTCTGCTGAGCTCCCAGTGTATGAGCAGGAATCAAAGCAGATACAAAGAGCAAACACCCACGTGCACAAATGGTAGACATGGATTTTGGCCTCCAAACTGTGTTGACTAGCTGATAAAATAATGTTTTTAACTCAGCACACACCTTATTTATCAAGATAACACAACTTTCAGAAACAAGCACTGGAACAGTTCCACTAAACACACACTCTATATATTGTTCCCACAGTTAGTTAATTATATAGCTCAGTGGAAAAGACTTGTTAATGTTCTGCAGTTTACAGAAAGTATCTACATTTATCAGTGGAACAGTATCTTGTAAAAAACACTTGCCTGATTAGACATGTCTTCCCTTTTACAGAGGAAAGAAATCTCCGAATTATAAATTTTGGCCACTATAAACCAACCATGCAGCAATCAAAACCAAACGGTCATAAGAACGAAGACAGAAAAATCAGAAATTAGCAGGAGCGCATCATAAAAGATGGATTCTGCAAGGGTTTATTTTTTTATTTACAGCAAATATATTACAGTAAAAAAGCTTAACATGGCTCATATTGTGGTTGTGTAAGGACAATACATACGCTTACATCAAAAAGGTTTAATTTCCTTGGCACTAACTGAACCAAATGCAAGAATGCAACATAAAATTAAGAAACAGAACATTTATTAGGCAAACTCTACATTAACTGTACACATCTGTGGCTGGAATTTAAATGCAATCCAAAGAATACAAACAAGCCATCAGGATGGCAAGAACTTTTTCAACAAACATGTTTAATCCTCAAGACAAGGCTGTCTGGCACCATTTAAAAGTTGCTGTACTGAATACAGTGATTTTAAGGAAATGTCATAGATGATTAAGACACTGAAAATGCACTCACCACACTTGAAGAAGCCCATTATTTTCCTTATTTTTGTCATTTTTTTTGACTCCCACCATGCAGGAATGTGAAAAGACTGCATGGCAGACAAGCTGAATGCAACTGCTGGAGCGTTTTGCCTGCCAAAACCAAAGTGACTTGCAGCAAGAGACATGCTTTATGCAACAAACTCAATGATACATAACTTGTGTGAGCTCAAATACGAAGATCTAGGAACAACAGATGTTGAAACCTTTTAAGTTCTCTTCATGATAAACAGAATCCTGAGAAAAGCAGGGTCCAAATTACTCCAAGTGAATTTAGGCTTATAAAATTGTTCAGATACCTCAACAGTAGTAAACAGAGTTAATGCAGTGTTAATCTTTTTACATTTTAATGGCTAGCTATAAAAACAGAAACTAGCGTGTTCTAATCTGTTTACATTTCCTGAGCTTAGTTAAATCAAGAAGGAATGAACATTATAAAAAACCTGGTAAGTCACCAATAAATTAAAAATGTACATAACCACTATCGCTTAAGAAGCTTTACAATGCTCGGAGTGAAGTCCGCCTGTCTGATTACCATGGCCTTTCCTTTACACCTCCTGTACAGAAACCATGCCATTAACTTCATCAGCAATACTGAGATGCTATGGAATTGTAGATCATTTTTTTTTTCTGCTCTCCAAGTGGCTTCTAGCAGACCATACAATAGCCGTTCCTAATCAAATCAGATGAGACCATTCAAAAACTGCAATCCTCTACTTCCAGTGCAAGAAACAGCATTCCCAGGAACACAGTGTGCTACTGGACTTAAAACTTCCTAGCAGCAGCTATTTGGGTGGACTCTGGGCTCCCGCACATAACATCACCACACCAGCAGCAGGGTTAGTATCCTTTAGGGGGACAAACCAATGAAAATCTCCATGGAAGACTTGAGAAAAGACCCTCAGCAATAAAGAATTAATCTTGGTGGTTTCTTTAAGAGCCAACTTCTTGCAATTGAGAAAACCACTGGGCCTCCATGAGTCATACACATGTTTATTTATGCATGTTTATTTCCTGCATAGAGAATAATGTGTACCTTGGAATAAAACCCAGCTTTGAAAATATACTAAGACTATGGGTATTTGTTGTAATGCTATTGGCAGAATAATCCAAACCCAAATGCTCAAACTCAACTGTCCCGACGACTTGCAGAGCACGAACTTTGATAAAACAAACTACTTTTAAAAATCTGCTTATAGCATGATTTTTAATTTGTGGTGTAGATAAAAGAGAGGTAGAAAGGTTTATCCCATCAATATTATATTTTGTGCAGTATTTATAAAGTATCAGAAAAGAATCTATAGGTTTTTGGTGAAAATACCAGCTTTTTCTCTAAGAGTTATATGGAATCTCTTCTTTCCACTGAAGTGCTGCAAACTAAGCAACTGGAATCTGGTTCAGAAAAGCTCTTCTTCCCATTAGTTTCGTTACATCATTTGTGTTACCAAATTCTGCTTTTAAGAAGTTATTCTGGAAATATTCCTATACAGGGTTCAAAAATATCTAGCAGATACAACCTACCCCCAAAACTACATTTACCAGCCAAATAATATCAAGTCCACTCCTAAAAAGAGCACTCACTCTTGTTCTACTTACATGATCCCTCTTACGCATTCTACTGAGATGTAGAAGCACGGAAGGCCTTCTGGCCCTTCCCCCCTCTTTGCTGATGACCACAGGTACAAGCAGCACCATCACTCTGGCTGATAACAGCTACAGAGCTTCCTAAGGCAGCTTCTGTTCCTCCCATGATTCACCCTCTGCAGCATGAGGATGGATTGTGCTTTAGTGAACACTCCTCAAAAAGGGTAGGAAGGACATGTTGACCAGGAGAGACAGCTTAAGAGAAACACATTGGTAAGACAAATATCCATCTTTCCCTGGTCTAAGACCAGCCTGCATTGCAAAAGCTTTTATGACTGTCACTAGACAAGGGAAAGAGATGAAAACATTTTGGGTACTGCAGCTGCAGTCATCAAGAGCGTGATCAGACTGCAGTGCATTCCCCACTGAGCCAAGAGCCTCAGACCGAGCAGCGCCAGGGAAAGGCAAGTCAGAGACAACAGGGTGGGATCTGGCAATAAGGGCTCCATCCCTGATCCTCAGTCTAACTGCACAGGGAGAGCTGATGGATCTGGAAGAGAAGGACCTGCCTGTTGCCATTCTGGGGCGCACAGGGCTGAGCATTACTGCTCCATTACTGCATTACTCAAGCAGCAGCGACTGTTCAAGGGTGGGATTTGAGCCATGAAAGTCAGATTGCTCCATGGTGACCATTAATTTACCCAGAGAAAGTTAAATAAATTACATTAAATTAAATTTGGCCAAAGCAGACGCTAGCTTATTTATTAAAAATATCAGCTTTCTCTTTCCTTCAGCCAGTTTTAGAGACACGCAGCTCCTGGGAGCAGACCATCTTTTAACTCAGTTGAACAAGAATAGCTACATAGAGGTGGTCAAAGTGACTCTCCTGCAGCAATAGCAGCTACAAGACCTGGCTGTCCTTAGGAATGCCCAGCAAAGGCATTTGAGCGGAGCATTGTTGCCTGCTTGCTTTCTACACTTCTTGCCTCATGCAGGTCTTCTCCGTCCTTCCAAATAAACAACACAGGACAGTGGAAAATGATTCTTCACTGCCAACACTGTCTCCTATTGTCATCCTTTTAAGAAATCTATTAATTGATTAGTACAAAAAAGTATTTACTTAATTTCAAAGAAACCAATACTGCATCGCAAATATGTAACTTGTCATTATTTTCTGATAGACTTGGGTAAGGAAGCTTGTATACAACAACAGGGTCATGTTTACAATACAGGCTGGAAATGTTTTCTTTCTTTCAGTTGTAGCATTACGAAACAACTAATGCTACTGTACTGAGATAATCAACAGGCACACTTCTCCTTTTTACCTGTCCTATCTGTCCTTCAATCTGCTCCCCTTCAACAGCATGCCTAAAAGCACAACCACATAACTGAGAGACGTGTTGCTTTCAGCTACACATGCTTTATGTACAGACTATTTTGTCTCTTTTCTTTTGTTCTCTGGAAACATTATTCCCATTAACTTCATCCTCAAACTATGATCCGCCAACATAAAGAAAAATTCAAGTACAAACCCAAACATTGTTGCTGGGTTATGGGTCAATGTAAACTGACCAGCGTCAATGGCAACCTAAAATTCACTTACAAAAGTAAGGACTGTTCGATTACATTTGCTGACCATAGAAAGCTTCTTTCATGTAAAGAAACCTAATTAAACTCATACAGTTTGAAGACTGAAGATTTGCTGGGAACGAGACACAGTTCATGTCCTTTGGAAGTAAACGGAACTAATAGCCATCATCATCATCCACATCACAGCCATAATCTGAAATACACAAAGACAAAGGCATATAAAAATTACAACATTCCAGCTAGATACAACAGAAGTATTGCTACTTTTAGGTTGTTTTTCTGTTGTGCAAGTAGATGGTAAGCTTTATCTTAAGCAAGCATTTTAAAAAAAACCATGCATTTTCTTAGGGCTAAATAACAAGTTCTTACATGCATTTCCTCTCAATGAAATAAAGTTGTTTGTAAGCATGTACGTGTAAGTATCTCTTCTGACTTGTCACTGGGCCCTCATTTAGGAATACTTGGCACATGGATAAATGAAATATTTGGTTTAATTTGGAGGTTAAGTTGATTAAGCCTGATTGTCTCAAGTAATTTGGAACATGGTGGCTGATAAGCAGCAGCATACAAGTAGGCATAGTCCTCACTAGACATAGCCACCAAGAAAAAAGCTGACTTGCTTACGTTATTCATGAATTCATAAGGTGAAACCGCAAGGGTTCAGAGATAGCTCAGAGCTCCCATCAACATCAAAGGAGTTCTGCCACAAATCCTGAAAAACACATCTGACTCAGATCTCCAGTATCTACTTACTCCTAGAGGAGCAGCTTGCAATTTTGCCTAGATTTTTTTATCCAGTTTTGTTTTCTTAAACAATGCTGAGTGCAAAGACTGTGTGATGTGTGTGTCAGAAGGCAAGCCTGTGTGCTCCTAATGCACCAATATGCCTTCTGTGTGCTATGATTCTATGATTCTAAAGGCGGTGAACCAGATATTTTCTGTTGTGCAGTTGAACCTGCCGGTAGCTATTACATAGGAGCATTCATTAAAGTTAACCTTTACGTTCCAAACTCAATACAGTGCAACCAAAATTCATCCAAAGAGGGAAGCAAATGTTCGGAAGCAGAATAAAGTGTAATTTGTAATAATCTGAGTAGAATGGGTAAAGTTCACTGTCTGTAAATCCTGCAGTTATTCCACGCCAACAGGTCTAAAATCTATGTTGAAAGCAGTTAGAAAGGAGTTATTTGTTTTGCTGATAGCTCTGCACACCTCAATGCTGGGAATACTCCTTTTCTTTTCATTTTTACTGCTTCTTATCTCTGACTTTTCAGCTGTTGTCCAGACCAGACAGGGAGCAGTGGAATGTTCTCAGAACGGTTTAAAGATAGTAACATTTACAAAGAAAAAAAAAGCTCAGTGACCTTTATTCTATTTTGGTGGGGGGGTATTAATAAACATGGACCCACCCTCCCCCCACATGGGTGCCTTTTCCTGGGAACATTATTCTAATAATAAATGCAGGCAACAAACTGCTTTTCCTACAGTTCAGCAATTATTTTCCAGTGGAGAAATCAATTTAAAAGTAACAGACACGTTTGTGAAATGTATACGTATCGTCCACGAACACTAAATTAGTAGCACTGGAAAGATTTTTGCAGTAAATAACATTTCAGTGGGAAACTTACTCTCATCTTGTTTTTCACAACCCATAATTGGCAGTTCTCACTTAAAAAAATATTTTTGTGTATTTTCAAAGCTTATTTTCTATAGAGAGGTTTTTAATAAAGTATAAATGTGGATGCGTCCAGTTAGGGAAAAACCTGCCTTTTCCTGCCACCAAAGAAACCTAAATTAAATGAGTGGCTTTGCTGGGTAACCCAAAGAAATTAGCACACATCTGTGCAACATACAGCATGTCATATGCTATCAGTGTGGCTTCTGTACTTGGTGAAGAACTACTTTCTCTTAATGCTTTCCCCAGAAATGGAGTGGGACCATTCATTCTGTTTCGAACTGGACAGCCATGTACCCAGCGCTCAAGGACAACTGCATGCTGCTGCAGCCCTAGCTGAGGAAGGAGACATGACAGCTTCGCTCAGGAGGAGTAAACCTCAAGCACTGCTAATGGAGGGGTCACTGACCCCGTAATTCCACAGATCCATGTTAATAAGCCTACTTTTGAAAAACGTGTGTAACATCAGTTTGTTTCTGAGAAATCCTCCTAGCCTAAAGCTCAAGATGCAAAGTTTTCTCAGAAGTAGTCTTTAAGAAGGTCAGATTTTGGACAAGGGTGACTCCAGACTGTGCCGCAGGAATAGGCAATGCTGGAAATGTATCCCCGAGCTCTCCACAGGATGAGATGTCAGAAAATAGGGACAAACAGGGAAAATCTGTCTGTCCTCAGCCCTGAAACAACGAACCGCACAGCATCAGTAGATGGTAATTTGGGCAGCAGTTTACCATTTCCTCCCATTAACTGCAAGGCGCTCATGCAGTGATCATCATCATCTTCTATTTCTTCCTCTTCCACCTCTTCATCAGGGTTGTAAGCTACTGGGCCACTCTCCACCAGCACAGCTGCTGCTTTTTCCAAGCCAGGGGCATCTGTTTGCGCATTTGGAAAAGTCACCTGCAAAAAAGGGAGAGGAACAGTAGAGCAGCCCTTCCTTAAATATTTGTACAAAACTTTAGCCGCTTTCAAAGAATAGGACAGGAGGGCTGGAAGCCCATGTACAGTGCTAGAGGCTTAGCTGTTGTAGGGGACATGCAATTGCTCAAATAAATGTTGCCTGAATCAAAGTCAGGCACAAACATCCAGTTTTCACATAATTCATAGCCAAGTAACTGAAATATCCAGAGATAGTAACAGCAGAACTAGGATCCTCTTGCAAGCACAAGGTAAGGAACAATCTGGGAGTGAAGGCTCCTCAGTAGAGCTCAGTATAGAAATTTACAACCTTTTCCTCATTGTGCTTGACTCACATCAGGCCTATAACACAATAACAATTATTACTGACACTTTAATCATAGCAAAAATGTACCCTTCAAATCAGAAAAAAACAAGTATTGGTTTTGACAGCTCTTGCGTTGGTTTTATTTCAAGTTACAATGAGAACAAATAGCACTCTTTAGACAGCACTTAACATGATGGCAGAGCATTAGGTTGATAATACACACCAGCACCAGTAACATTACCTATGAAATTAATCAGAGTAATGATCTCCAAAGACTAACTTGGGAATTGATCATTAACAGGACACATTTGCTATGTGTACCTCCCCAGTTAACTGTTCCAAGTTTAGGCAGGACACAGCAGGGAGGGTGAGAAAAGGCAACACTGCAAGGAATCAGAGGTGAATCAGGAGAAGGTAATATTGGCTCTGTTTCATTAATGGCAGATCTGGAATAGGGCAGGAACCAGCAACACAGTCTGCCCCAGTACAGCCCAGGCTCTGGTCTCTCTGAAGTTCTCACTTCCACAGTGTGCTCAGTCTAGGGCTGCATCTCTCTCTCTCATCCAGGGAAGAATTATCACAGGAGCTTTGGTCGCTGCTATACAAAAAAACTGTAGACAGGAGAGGGTCCAGAGAAGGGCCACAGAGGTGATCAAAGGACTGGGAAGCCATATGAGGAAAGGCTGAAGGATCTGGGCTTGTTCAGCCTTGAGAAAAGGCTCAAGGGAGACCTTATCACCATGGTCCAGTATTTAAAGGGTGGCTACAAAGAAAATGGAGACTCACTTTTTACAAGGAATCACAAGGAAAAGACAAGGCGTAATGAGCACAAGACTCCCAGGAAGATTCCCACTGGACACCAGAGGAAAATTTTTCACAATGAGAACAATCAGGCATTGCAATAATCTCCCAGTGGATTCCCCAGTCTTGGACACTTTCAAGACTCAACTGGACAGGGTGCTGGGACCCTTAGCCTAGGTCATGCTTTTTCAAGAAAAGTTGGACCAGATGATCCTTGAGGTCCCTTCCAACCTGGTAGTCTATGATTCTTTACCTCCACCAGCTTTGTAACAGTGTACTTTCCATCTCTGTTTTGTACTTGGACTATTTGGGGTTTCTACACTACAGCCTGTGGCCCAAAAGGACACCCCATTAATGGCAACTTGAAGAACACTGAAGATTAACCATTAACACTGTTTTGTCACGTAAGTAATTTCGAGAAGAGAATACTTAACAGTACTTGTCGCTACTTAGCAGTTATCAGCACTGAGAGTCATTTCCTCTACCAGGAAAGAAGGAGAAGACCAGGACTGCTTCCTTGGGAAAAACAGTGGTGAAAGGCTCATCACAGTCAGTGGTCTGAAGGAGACCAGGAAACCCTAACTCCTCTGATCCCCACCACAAGAAAAGTCCTACAGTACTTTAGGCTTTAAATTACAGTACGGGACTACGTACTGCTGCATCTTCTGCAGTTCCATTAGCACTAAGTGCTGACTTGGTGTTGTTAATTTATTTTTATTTATTTATAAATGTATTTACTTAGGATGTAGTAACTCTCAGAATCCCTGTAACTCCAGGCACTTCAGAGGTATACCATAAGAGAAAATCCCTGTACCAGAAAGTTGATAGTCTAATTATTCAAACATCAAAGCAGTTCCTGAATGTGTCATATACCACGACACTCAACCTACAGAATCTGAGTTTTAGAAAGTCACCTAAGGGTTTGCTCCAATAGCTCATTAATTGGGCAAAAGACACCCATTAATTTTAATAGAAAATCAAGTATTTAGATATTCAGACCACTCAAAGACAGGTTTTAATGATTTTTTAATGCTCAAATTAATCATACTATTTAGAGGCACTGCCCTCCAGTTTATTTTATATTTCCTACCACTGCTTTTGCTTCTAGAGTGATCAAATTGAGTCTATCTAGGTTTTCAGTACAAACAAAAATAGATGCAACAGTTTGAGACAAATCAGTATCGTATCAATTTATGTGCTTAAAAGTATCCATCTGCTCTGAAAAAGTGGGTGAATATAAAGGAGCTACAATTGAGTCATTATTTTTTAAAATTGCACCATGCTAATTAAAATGTGACCTTCTTCTAATTATCATGTCCACTTCCAGACTGCTATACTTCTAAAAGTGTGCAGAGTTTTCTAATGAGCATAGCATAAGAAGTGAAAATGCATTTTCCCAGGCAGGATATCAAACTGCTTCTGAAAATCAATGGGTTTTAGTAATTTTAAAAATAAGGCATTCAAATAATGCCTTTAAATAGAACTTCCTGAATTCACTTACAGACGTCCTGGACTTGAGTTTTGCACATATATTTATGGACGGATGGACAACTGTGAAAGCACGTTAAACTCCCCAAGGTAACTGGTTCACTTTCAAAAGGGCGTCAGTGTCACACGTCCATGGGGAAAAAGTAGGATAAATATCTTTGTTTTATAAGGAGCAGAATTTTAGATAATAGTGAAAGAAAACAGTTATCACTATGACTGATAATAATCAAGATCTCTTCAGGAGAAAATGCAAATGCACAAAGCCACCCATAGAGGGTTTCTGGTGGTGGCCAGTTACTAGCTCTAACTTTTCTATGGCACTTTATATTTTCAAACTAAACAAACAAACCAGCCAAGGAGTAAGTTATGCTATAAGCTGTCACTTTGTGTTCCCTCACTGGCCTCCCGCAGCAGCCCAGGCTTCCCTTGGGCCGTTTCTGCTGAACAGAAGCAATGTTTTGTATCATCCCCCTTCTCTGCAGAGACCATCTAAACGCTGAGAAACAGGCATGAGCCCTGCCCTTTTCTACTCGCCAGTTCAATATATACCTTTTTAGATGCCTGCAGGGAGGTTTTTTTGCTGTCCAACCAGGTATTATGAGGCTGTGCTAATGTTACTGATGGGTAAGAAAGGGCATACCTTGGTTAGAAAACAGGCTTTGCAGTGTTTGCAGTAACCAGCTCCCAGTCTGATCAGAGAAGCAAGACTCATTTCTCCTGCCCTTATGTACCGCATAACCAGAGCCAGGTTGTGAGAATTTCCAGACTCAAACTGCTATACTAGGAGAAGTGCTGGACTTTACATACCTCTTCAGTGGCAGCCTTTTTAGCGAGCTGTGTTGAAATCAAGGGCCTTAATCTGCAAACAAGGAAATATAAAATGGTGAATATCAGAAAAGTTACATCATGCACAAGAGTTTGACAGAGTATTCACTCTCCAGTGAAAGCACTTCGCTAGGTTTATGTTGTGCAATTACTTTTCTAAAGACACAAGAGTGAGCAGCCACAGATTCCACAATAATTAATACACACATTCCCTTGGAAGCGTTTGCCCCAGTTACAGATAATAAGAAAAGATGCCAATCAACAAGCACAGTAGCAAAATCTCATCTCAAACTGCAGCCCGAGTCCATCCTGAAGGTCTTTGAAATAGATGTCACATGTTACAAAAGGTCAAAAGACAACTGATTTTTCTGGAAGAACACAGCCATGGTAAAACCAAGCTATATTCTGAAACGCCCAGCACCCCTCTGCAACTGCTTCCCTGTGTTTGATAATATATACAGGACACCTAATAAGATTCTACATGCAAGGTATCAAAAGAATCACAGGCAAAATTATACTTCCGGCTACAGAAATCACCACCAAAACAGGGGCACCCTGCACACTTTGCACAAGAAATGACAAAACCTGAACATAAACATTTTGAAAAATGCTGCATATGAAAAAGACCTGCATACATGGGGAGAAAAGACACATCAGTATTACTTTACAGCTAAGTATTATTCTTTCTGAAAAACATTTCATAACCTGTTGTTGTCTCCTTACTGCCATGAAGGCTGTTCTCAATCCACCATTTAGTGCTGCTTTCTGGCCTTTTCTCTTCATCTAGATGTACCTAGTCACAAAGAAATGACTTGCTTTCTACTGAAACACTGCTCAGACAACTTCTCAAGTATGTCTTTTAACTAAGTCTAGGCAAACAACTTAATGAATACCAATTTATGTCTCCAGAGATAGAGTCTTTTATGATAAAACAGTATCTTTCCTCTCATTTTTCTATTAGTCATTCCTCCCTTTCACACACAGTTACTGGTTGTTTTCCTTCTTATCTACTTCAAATAATCAGCAGGAGGAAACAAAACCCCAAAGAATAAGCAGGGGAGACTCACATCATTATCTCTGATGGAGAAGACAGTATTAAAACACAAGATATTGTCTAAGCTCCAAAAAGGTTCAGAAACTGGTCATCTCTGAAATGCTTTGCAAGACCCAAAAGGCATTTCAGCAAACAAAATAGTCCACGATGCCTCCTTACAGTAGACCTAAACAAAATAAATCCATAGGAATGCTTCAGGAGCTGTACCACTGAATGATACAGAGCACGTTATTCTGCTACAGATACTTCTTGTCATATTTCATAATTATAAAAAATTTAAAGAAAGAAATACTCTTGACCCACATAAACTATCTCTTACAAATCCTGGTGGAATTCTAAGCTTAAAGAGAATGCATCTGCAGGCATGGACACAGTGCTCCCTGTCTGCCTGGCCTCTTTCTTTTATTTAGCCTGAATTGTAGAGTTTTCACAGAATCACAAAATGGTTTAGGTGAAAGGAACCTTTAAAGTTCATCTAATTCCAGCCCTCCTGCAATGAGCAGGGACATACCCAACTCGATCAGGCTGCTCACAGCCCTGTCCAACCTGACCTTGAATGTTTCCAGGGATAGGGCATCTGCCACGTCTCTGGGCAACCTGTGCCAGTGTTTCATCACCCCCATAATGCAAAATACTTCCTTATAAAAATTTCCTAAAATTTGAGCCATCCTATCTACAGTCAATCACTGTTTTCCAAAAGTCACCATTTAGATGCTTATGAGCATTCAGATGCAGCAATGTCAAAAGGTTATATAGCTGAAGGATGGTAATAACCAAACAGGTTGTATTTCACTGACATGACTGAAAAAAAAATCCACCCTAACAGGGGTAAGTAATGAAGGACTTTAATTTTAAACCAGTAATAGTGATTATTGCAATTAACACCGTACCAAAGATAGTACCTACTTCCTCCTGCTACCAAAAGACATCAGACCTCTCTGGAGCACCCTGAAATCTTTCCTCGTTCCAATTAAAATCAAGCTGTTGAGTAAGACTCACAAGGTAATCAGAAACTGCTGACATTTCTTTTAGAGCAAATTATACATGTGCTCACACAGTGAAGAAAACAATCAGCTATAGGAAGCAAAGAGTAAACATTCCAGTTTTGTTTCAATTAAAACAGTCCCCTAATGAAAATAAGAAGATTCATGCTTATGAAAAGCCTATTTGCACACTTCAGTGCTAAATCCAAGAGCTTTTCTATACCATTTTTTCAGCAGCAAGTTGATTCTCACAGCCAAACTGAAATTAAACCTGTATTTCTGTTCCATGATAATTGCTCACAAAACATACATCTTCACTACTAGAAATATAGTGCTGCCATTCAATGTGGGCAACACAATTTCTCTGTCAGCGTAATACTGGATGGATCCTGAAGCAGTGGGTTGCAGTCTCCTCCTGCTCTGGCTGTTCAGCACCCGCTGGATGGTAGATCCAAAGGGGTCATTCACAACATCTCAGCTCACTGTGCCTCAGTACTATGTCCTACCTGCAAATAGTAGCAATGAAAACTGGGAAAAAAGATAAAACCATCCTAATGAGACACAAAAACTTACCTCTCCCTGAAATAATGCCTTTGATTAAAATGTTCTAAAAGTTATAAATGTATAAAAAGTGAAGTTAATTTCTCACCCTTGGCTCTCCTTACACCTACAGAGAACCCTATTATTACTGTACAAAATGGTGGGGTTTTGTTTTGTTTCTTAAATGCCCTGATGCCCTGATCTCCTTAAATCAGAGCAGCTGCTGCCACACCAGCCATATGGAGCAATAAATTACTGGCTGCCATGGCTACAGATATGGGCTTCTTCTGCTGTCTGGCTGCACCACAGAGGGCAGAAAAAAGTGTCGTCATGGAAAAACGTGACTGCTTTTGAGGCTGGGATAGGCCGGAGTATTAATGATCAAGAAAGCACCCTGAAAAAAACAAGTAACTGAAGTATCTCATCCAACTTTCAATGTTCATGAAAACCTCATCTGTAAAAGGCTATGAAGGTACAAATGAGCACACACACACTTATACGTGAAAAATCCTGTCCATCAAAGCTCAGTTTTAACTCAGGGTTGCCAAGTTCCATAAATAACAATAATATCCTGCATTAAGATAGGATCCCATATACGCTAAAACACTAACAGTCTCTAGTGAAAATGTAATGTTGCAACTGGTCTTTCCAAGTGTTTCAATAGTTGTTCACTATTTATGATGATTTCTAGTTTGGGACATTTTCATTTGCAAATTAACTTTACAAATTAATACAATACCTCATGTGAGGCAGTAACAGAACAAGCAACATTCTGAACAGCAATATGATCTGTAAAAGGGGAAAGAAAAGATTTCACACAGCCCCAAGTGTTATATCCACATTTCAAACTACTTCAAAAATTATGCAGCTCTACAAACGCTCATGTCAGCCAACACACGTAACATTGGAAGCAGATAATCTTGACATGTTCATGACAAAAGCTAATGGCATAGTACATGGCATCAGAGGCTGCTCCCTGCTGAATTCGCTCCGCTCTCAGCTGAGATGTGCATGATAATGTCTAGGTTTGTCCTCCAGCTTAACAATTTAAAAGAAGATTCAATATAATAGCACCTGACAGGGCAGGAGATCACACAGACTAAACTTTCAAAGCCAGCAAATTCTCTGAAAATCATGCTTGCAGTGACAAACAACTGGTTTTATTTTGCTTATTATTTAATAACAGAAGATTACACAGCACAGTACATAAAACAGAAAGAGCACTGAGAGGCAATAAAACCACCTCACCTGCACCAGGCTGTCTGCCCACCAAAAAGGTTTACGGCACCAGAACAATCTCTCCAGTGCAATCCTGCAAGTAATTTGGAAACTCACTCAAAGCTCTGTTTCTTACTGAATTTTAATTTAATCCATCCAAGTAGGGAACATCTTACTGCTGCTTACTGTCCATATTAATTTTATACATGGATGATCCCAGAACACATGATGGAAAGCAGAGATACAACGGAGCCTGCAGCCACAAGCTGGCAGTGTAATTGTGCAGGTTGTCTAAGACAACTGCCCATAAAACCTGAACATCCATACCATAGGCCTTTCATATGTATGTCACTTCTGTGACAGAAAAAGCTATTGAGAAATGAGTGAGCAGAGCCCGGTCAGGTTCTCCACACTGGCTGAGATCCTCCTCCCACCTAAGGCCAGATGGTCTTGCCTCAGGAGGTCAGTTTACCAGACATCTGCATAAGAAGGAAATGAATATAAATGTTTATCCAGGCTAAGAGTACCCTTTAATTAGGTACTGTCAATGTTATCCTTACCAGAAAGCTGGGAATTACCTCTCTGCAAGGATTTAATGCCCTTGTTGGAAGCACAACAACATCAGGAGATACTGTCCCACCCTTTTGTCATGAAGTCAGGACAAAGCGGTGACCCTCCTGGACTTGTAACACTATTCTTTTCCACAGGGCAAAACAAAGATCGCAGTCATAACCACAACCCCAGAGTTCTTTGGGGATCCCACTGCCTTCTAAATCTGCTTCTGGCTGAGAGCCGGGTGCTCACAAGAGCCATTCCCCCCCCAGGAAACTGAGGCTCATGGCCAAGACCATGGCTTGTTGTGACACCAATGAATGTCTGCATGATGTCTTGAGGACAGGGGCTGGGTTGTGAGAGTGCACTGTGACACACCGGAAGTCCACATACAACCACAGACAACTTAATGCTGCAAAGCAAAACAAAGCATCCCTGATGCTCACATCTTGAAACCTCAAATCACACCCTTTTTCCCTTAATCATGTTCCCCAGTGACAGGGCCACAGAGACCCCAGCCAGTATCAAAAGAGACCAACTGAAGGGCCCGTCCACATAGCAATGGGCTCAGCTCACACATGGAGAGGTCTCCTGGAGCTGGTTAACCCCACTGCTGCCAGCTGCACAAATGTGACCGACAGAGCCAGCAGGCAGGGTCTGAACCCTCCTAGATACTACCAGACACCTGGCCAGAAAGACTCGGAATGCATTGAGCAGTGCAAACTCCACCAACACAGCCAGTGTTTTCTGCCTGTTTCTGAGCAAGCAATGCCACAAAAAGAGTCATTTCAAGCAGAAGAAAAGCAAAGCTGAAGTGACAACAAAAACTACAGTGAAATGAGAAATTGTTCCCACTTCTGATTCCCACTCAGTCCTCTTTCATGCTGGATCAGAGGAATTTCACTTTCATCACTGCAGCATCAGACAACACAGCACCGAGTACATCTTCAGTGCTAATGAGATTGGCCTCTTCTAGCAAATGCCCAGGCTTAAGTATCTAGGGACCAAAACTCCCAGGAATAAACTGGCAAAAAGTAAGAATCTCCATCATTCACTAAAAGAGATATCTATTAGCAAGGAACTAAGCATCTACGTTAGTCATTGATAAGTTTTAGAAAAGCAGGAACTTTGTTATCATAACGTGAACCAAACACCTATTTCAGAGAGGGGCAGAGGCCATGATATCTGTCTTCAATATCCCGACTGAGAGCAGGCAGTATTTTTCTGCATAGCTGCAGCACTCATTCTTCAATCAGATTTTGTAAAATCGCAAGTTGCTGTTCTTTCCATGGCCTAAACCAAAAGATTTCCAACAGCAAAAATTAAAAGAATGAAATCTGAGGCCATCTTATTGGGACCAAATGAAATTATGCTACTGCAGCAGCTCCAAAACAATCTCTTCACATATCTGCTTCTAAAGGAAATTGCTGCAGACCATGGGAAATTACAATTGCTCCAGGACAAGAAAGGCTGACTGATCTAATATTTCTGGTTGACACACCTTCTTCCTGGGTTTGTCAATAAAGATACTGATGAGATCATCTCTCCACAGGTCAGGAAAATGTTAGCTGAAAATATGCTGTTCCTTTCACTATGAAAATTTTTCCAGATGAAATAGCAGCAGCAAGGTAAATCTGCACCTTGCTGGGAAAAGCTACTTAAAATAAGGGAGCTATGAAGCATTTTAATGAAGGTAAGTGAGTAATCATGATGGTCTCAGTTAAGCAAGTCTAATGGCAGTGTCACTTTTAAAACACGGGTGTGAGACAACTCATGTGGTGAAAATCCAAATATGTCTAACTATCTTGTAGGCAGTCTTTCAAATGTAATAGTGCAGAATGCATCTGTTATGGCAGAAAGCACCATTATTAGCAGATAAGGCAAATTAAATAATTTCTAAATCATGCTTGGTACTATAGTAACAGAAATGAAATTTAAAACGTTAAATGAACACATTACCATCTCAACAGAAGGATTATGCTATTGAAAAGTTCTCAGCAGTAGTACCGCCATCTGTTTCTGGCGCAAATATATTTTTCTAGACTCAAGCAAGGAGGATTACAGGTATTTGCTTTTGGACAGGTGTTTTGATCATCTCAACTTCATAAAAACAGCTAATGAGGCAAAAGAGGAAAAGAAAAACATCTCCGTAACCTGCAGTCCCCAAGAACAATCCACTGAGATTGTTATACCCAAAGGTGATGCCAGATTTATCTTTAGATCTTCCCCATTGACATTACAAGGACAAAAATCATGCTAGGCAAAACACTAACTCACTTCTTCCACCACCTCTGATAGCACATATCACTGTGTGAATTAAGTTTCCCTCATCAGATTATGCAGGCAAAACTAATATTGCAAAATTCAGGTAACTATAGATGCATACAAGTAATCCATCAAGGAATAAATATGATGACATTTTTTTCTTCCTTGTTTCTGGTCTATTATACATGAAAGAGCAATTTCACTGCCAACCATCTGGAAATCAATGTATTCCAAGCTTTATTTTATGATTACCAACATTCCCCTTCGTAACTCATTTCTAATTATAAGCAATAAATCATTCCTTCTTGCTTGTAATTTGTAACAGCCAATTAAGGCAAACCTCTTATTTAAATAGCAAATCTAGCTTTAAAACATCCCATATTTCGAGGTATGCACAGAACGTCTAATCAAGCGTCTGAATGGTAGAATGATGATTTAATGTGGCTTTTGCAGCCAGCAAGGAGACAACTGCGGTAGAACTGGCTCTCCCCTGAGCACAATGTACACCAGGACTTTTTAAAACTGAAAGCACAGGTCTCATCTGTCCGATTTCCTGCAGAAGAGACTGATATGTAGCAATACATAGGCCAGGACACAGGGAAGTCTGCTGTCAAGGCTCCCCTTCACCCTATCAGGAAATGAATACAGAGGCTGTAACAGGAGAAGAAGGTCTAGTAAGAAGTTCATGGCTTTTCCTAATTAGGAACTAACAGTGTAAGAACACAGCTCTAAATCTAAAACTAAAACACACCAACTCAAGCAGCTTTTCCTGTGTTCAAGAAACAGACTGGCCTCTTCCTCCCAGGCCAAAGGACACCACAATGCACTGCCCAGGCGCTTGCTACCTCAGCATCTCTCTGTCGCAGAATCACAAAATCGTTAGGGTTAGAAGGGACCTCTGGAGATCATCTAGTCTTCAGAGAGGAAGACTCCATGACCCTCCTGAGCAGCCTGTTCCAGTGCTTTGCAACCCTCAATGTAAAGCAGTTCGTCCTCATGTTGAGGTGAAATTTCTTACGGTGTCAGTATATAGCATGGCACTTAACATACGGATGGCACTCAGATCACTCCTCCCCATCCCTCATGGACAGGAGAGGACCAAGCAGAACAAAGTGAAATGGTCTGCAAAGAAAAGCATATCACTAAATAAATCCAGATTATTCCTTTGGGGAGAAGTCTTTAATGGTGGTTACCATTACAGCAACTCTTCCCAAGAAAAAATTCCAAAGAAATGCAAAGATGTCAGATGAGACCAGTCAGGGTGGGTAGAAAATCACTGGCGAGAACACTGGGAAGTTTTTACTTCTATTTGTTCTTCAGTGTAGGTCTGAGTAACAGGCATGTGAGTGCAAATACAAGAGAGAGGCTCCTTATAAACAGCTCTGCTGGGATTTGTCCATTAGGAAAAAACCCTCACTCTTGTCAGAAAAGTATTTGATACAATTTTGGATACAGAATTTATGACATGAGAAACTGATCTGAGGAACGTGGAAGTGGTTCCCACTGAGATTTTATACAGTCATCACACAGCTCTAGACTGTTCCAGCTTCACATTGTGTCATCTGGTAAGCGTTTACAGCAGGAATCAAGGGAACGGGATTTGGAAAAAATCCATCACAACTGACCTAAATCTGATCTGACCTGAATAATCCAACTAAACACCAAACTAAAAAATGGCTAGACAGAAGGAAGGAGAAGGAATTCATCAGCTGCAGGAGTTATCTCATGAGTTCTCTTTCCTCAACCATATATGACAGTTAGACACCCCACTTTTTTATTCCCAAACAGCAGTACTGATGGAGGGTATGTGAGTATCCACTTGTACCAAAGGTGTCAAAAGCCAAATACTGCAGGCTCCACTGTGTTCCCTTTCAAGACACTACTCACTCCTGAGAGAGCAGCACTTGGAAGCGGGGAATAGAAGATAACAAGTAAATAAGAAAATCCAAAGAGAACACCTTCAAAAGGCAGCAGCAATTATGTCAGTACTATCTGGTCTTGCCTTCGTCATACAGTTACCCAAAGCCACCCCAGAGAGTAGCCTTGGCTGGCATGGTGCATGGAATGTGGTGCTGCAACAACCACCTGGGTGCGGGTAATGCCATGTTTGACCCACAGCCACAGTTGCCCAACTTGCAAAAGTGTGTCACACTCACAAACTGTCTCATTACCAAGGCTTGCCCGTACTGCTGCTTCAGGGTGTAACAGGTTATGCTGCTAGCATCACTTTATTCCAAGCTGAAGATGTATAGGTGTAGCACCATCTAAGCAAATACACAGCAAGCGAATTAGCTTGGACGGATCAATCAACATGGATCGCTATTTTTGTAGAACTTGTAGCAATGTGTTCAACAAAAAGCTTTACTACTTATATCTCTCATTAAAGAAGGGTAGGTCTTGAAAGTAGTAGACTCAAAACACAAAGCTCAAAGACAACTTAACATCTGGTTTAGTCTCTCAGAATCTTTTCTGTTCAGAAATGAGAACAAAACACTCAGAAGAAAACTCAAAAATCATTAGCTGGATGTTGGTGAAAACTGGGCAATATTTCTGGCAAAAAGCTCTGGATGAGGACGCAACAAAAAAGCCTGTGCAAAGCTGTAAAGGGAGGAAGAAACAGACACCAAAGCCTATAAATTTAATTTTTAAAATAAGGCGTCATTCTTATTATGCCTGTGGATGTGTATCTTCCCCATATAAAGTTTTAAAAGTTTTACATGAACTATACTTCTAAGCAAGCTTGTAATTAGCTAGGGGCAGGCTTAGTTATAATTATAACTTCTGGAGACACACACTATGGAAATGTTTAGCTACTAACACTAGTGATGCTCTGCTAATGGCTGAAGTCAGGCTGGCATGTGATTGCTGTGTAACCATCAGAGTACTTTCTGTTTTGAGTAAACTAGGCTCCTTAATAAAGCCTGCAGGACCCGTCTGTCAGGTCTTCCTCCACAGCTGTGCCATACCTTGCTGGTATGCCAAGCTTTGCTGCCACTGACACTGTGATGCCCTGTATGCCTGCATCTGGCTTGCTCCTGCTTACAAGTACGCTGTGGATACCTGTCCTCCCTCACCAGGAGATGCCATACCAAAGAGAACAGAGAATATGGTAGAAGGGTGAAATTGCACCATTTCAGAAACCATTTCAAGAAATCATTTCAAGATCAGACTGGATCCAGTGCATTAATCAGCCAGGTGTCATCACACTGTGAACATGTATACACTAATCTGGTACAACCTTTTTCAAAGTTAAAATGAAGTTGATCCCACATCCCATTGCCAAAATCCAACAGGATCCTCTACTGGAAGAATATCTCTCCAAGTTAAAGTTCCTGTAAAACTGCAAGTTCATAAAGCTCTCTCACACCTTTGGATTTAAACTCTACTGACATTAGAAAGTAAACTGTACCCTTTTATTCTAACTTCAGAAGCTGCTTGCATGGCAATTCTACTTGCCTGTAAGTAAGAATGGCTATCACAGTGCAAAACCAGTACAAATCACTTGGAAAATGGCTATTTACCCTCAAATACAACACAAGTTTAAGTGATGCATTGCTACTCACTATAGGCATTCGCTTGCGCATACTGTTACGTACCAATGAATCACTTAACTTCGTGGCAGAAGCACTTTCATGTTATAAAAAGCCTATCTCCTTCACAATGCATTTGGTACACATAAATAGTTGAGTGGAAAAATTCAGCCATATTTATTGATGGAAAGAAAATTCCAAGTGGAAATGTTAGGAAGAAAAACAAAATTAATTGCTGGTGTAAAATCTGTGTACAATATGTGCAACTCCTTCCAAAAAAGCAGGACACTACTTTTGATGTGGGGAGCAGACAGCATCATCTTCTCCAATGTCTTGTGTAAGCTCCACATTACACATCTGTAACTAAGTTAGACTAGCTATTGTAGGGGATTCTACATGTAAAACAGACTTATTTAATAGTGGTTTGCTTTAATACAGTTTAATACTAGTGTTAACAGATACAAGTTAGCCAATAGAAACCTCATTCAAACTGCAGAGGAGATGCCTCTCAAGCTGGTTTAACTGGATCTATTTGAAAACCTCTACAGGCGCTCATGCTGCCGGCAGTCAGCTGCACAGGACTGGCGAACGGGACAGCTCTGCTTGGGCCACCAGCCCCTAATCTGGCTCAGTCAAAATAAGGAGCAAAACAAGTTAGCAAAGACACCTTTGCTATTACCTTTTGAAATTGCTGGAGTTTCTGAAGTTTGTTAAAGGACATTTGTGAAAGCAGGTTAGCCAGCAGATCTGAGGGACAGCAAGAAGCAGCTGAGTTCAGCTGGGAAGGTGGCTCCTGATGCCTTCCCTTCACCAAGTCTTCACCTGGATGGATGGAAGGTGGACCCCAATCTTACACATTCAGATGGCCTAAACTTCTATAAATGGCATTAGTCCTCCCTTGTCAAAGCAAATCACAGCAAAACTGATGCAACAAGATCTGTTTAAAAATCCTTTACTCCATTTTTTAACCTGTCCCTTCCAAGAAATTGTGGCTCCCAGTTCTTAGGTCTTTGGCCATCAAAAATGCAGCATCTGAGAAAGGCAAGTGTAAAAGCCAGAAAAGTGATTCCTACAGCTGAACAATGTCCTTTCCTCCTCTTCACTGTAGCTACAGAAGATGCATTTTAAAAAGAAAATTACTGTAGCTACAAAGCTCCATCTGAAAACTGCGCATCCATAACCTCAACTTTGTGTACACAGCAATAATAAAAAGCTCTAACAGTTGCAGTTGCCTTTCAGCACTGTGCTGCTCCCTTGGACATGTACAGCTACAGACGAAACAGGCCATCTGAGAAGGAGTAACACACATGCTGTGCAAGCTACGTTCCTACCACAGTTATTAAGATATTGTCTGTGAATAGTAAAAAGAGTTCAACTGACCATGAAACATGCAAATACTACAAAAATAGATACTTATATACACTGCCTTATTTATATAAAGTTCCTCCTTTCCACCCTATTATTCATATTTTGTCACCGTACTGCGTGAAGTTTTGCAGGCAATTTTTGACATACAATAGATTTTAGTACAATTCTAATGAGAAGGAGTAAAACATGAAACAAACACTACCCATCTGAAGTAAATCCCTACTTCTTTCTCTGTATCTAGGAGACCTTGCACTTGAACCCTGTCATGAAATAATAATTGTATCAATCAGAGAAGATAGTACATTCCCACTGTAGTTTAAATCTTTCTAAATACTATCCTACGTTTGAAGATCAACAAAACCCCCGTTATTTAAGTTTAACATGCTTTTTTTAAAATTTTGATCTTAAACTCCTTCTATTAAAAAGTCACAGAAAATAAACCAGTATTCCTTCAAGACCTGAGCTACTTAAAGCTAAATGCCAAGAAGTATTGTGAAATCTGGTATGTACGGACCCTTTCGAGGTTTTGTGCTGCGTGCATCCCTCTCCAAAGCAAAGGGGCTCCCCGCTGTACACAAAGGGAAGGCTGTTTGGGCTGAAGTCACAACTTCAAAGACCAGTAGCACAATATTTGCCAACTCACTTGACCATTCAAGCAAATGTCAACTGAAACAAAAGCGTACCAAGGAAAGTTGTTACCGAATGCCATGCTAGGAAAACAATGCATATTTGTATCGATGATCAACTTAGCTTCCACTAACAAGAAAGTTTGCTTATGTTGTTTTTCATCACCATGCTCATTTTCTCTGCAAAGACGTTTTTGAAGCATCAGTTAAGGGAAAAAACTCTAATTAAAAAAAACAGTGACACCCCCTTTTTTTTAAGAAACATTAGTCTTGAATGCATTAAGTTTAGATTTCCTACATTCTGTACTTGGTGAAAATATGCAGCAAATGCTTAAGAAGTGCTTGGCCCCATGAGACAACAGTCGGCACAGACTCACTTGTAATACATGTCTGCCTTTCAGCTGTTTAAATCTCCATACACAGCATTTCCTTTATCAGCACCACAGCATCATTCCATTTGGCTTAAGTTTTTTTTGTCTACAAAGTGTTGTGAGAACACCAGTACTTGGCAACCTAACACTTGGGGTTTTAGCATGACACCACAGATCCCTCTGTTACTTTGCTCAGTTATTTAGTAAAATTGTTACAGCAAATAAATAGATGTAGAAAGTATTTTTTTAATGCAATGTGCCATATTCTAATGTAAACACTTTCCACTGTGCATGTTTTTATGTAAAAAGCTTTTCAGAGTAAACTGTCTTAAAGGAACTGAATCAAATTTAAACAAATGCATGAGAGACTTACATTTGGAAATTAATTTGGTAGCGATTTATGACCCTTGGATATGAATTTTCAGTCTTTCTTTTAGAGCAAGAATGTGTTCGCTCAGAAGGCTTATGTTTTGCCTGGCCTCAATGGGAATATTACAGCTGAAGCTCTTCTTAGATTCTTGTTACCTCTGGGCTTCTGAGTGTTAATACCTTATTTGAAAATCTTAAAAGATGAACAAGAAAAACACAGAAACCTCATATACAAAACACATGCTTCTACCATGAACACATGGTGTTAAAAACAATTGCCAATACGGGCAAAAGTTGATCCATCCAACCCTGAACTTATTTACTGCCTCTACACCTTCCCACTGGATTATGATGTCCATGTAAGCAGCCTGAACATCTGAATTCCCCATCCATCTCACAAGACAAAAGTGAAAAATACACTTCAGAAACAGCATACGAGCAATGTGGCATTTTTACCAAATGGGAGCACCATGCAGAGAGCCCTGGAGCAGATTTCTCTCATCCGTTGACAAAAGAAATACGGGAAAGTCATTGAGAGAGTGTTGTCCCTCTGGTTGCACCCTGGACTCCTGGCCCATCAGTCCTCCTGGGAGCACAACAAGCGTGTTTAGCAAAATTGTGTTGGAACAGCCTTTCCTCATCTGCCATACACTGATCCTTGCAATACCTCCATGGGCCCTATAAACAGCTGACAATATTTAATGCAGGAACAAAATCATGCCTACAGTGTGTTACAGCTCAGGGCATGGGCTCAGGAGGTTGGGCTCACCAAACCCTTTCCTGTAGACATCACCTAAACAATTTCTCCAAGATGATGCAGGAGGTACCAGGCTGATTGCTGGTGCCTGACCCACTGAACTCAGCTCTGTCCTTCTCTTAGTTTGCAATATTCAGGAGACTATTCAAAGGAGACTCATCTTACTCTCCCCAGCTTTAGCAACAGCAAGACAGACACAGCCAAAGGCAATTGCTCCCAAATGCTGGTATCTACCTCAGCCACTAAGCGAGTGCAGGTGTGTACACTCTCACACGACCAGCATTTTTTGCAGACCAGCTTTTGCGTTCCTTTCATGTACACATTTCAACATCACAATTTGGGTAAGATGATGTGCAAAACCTTCACCTTTTTTAAAGGATAACAACATTGTAAGTTCAGTAGGTGCCTTTAGGAGCAAAAGCTAAAAAGTTAAGACTCTACATGTCCAACTGCAACACAAAGTTGGCTTCAGTTCTGACAAAAATAGAGTGCAAGCTTCACGTTTATTAAAAACAGATGAAAAAAGTCCCAATTCTTTTTGAATAGCAGAACTACTGAAGAGACCTGGTGGAGTTTAGCACAGCAGGAGTTTTAGTTGCCTATCACCGCACGCTTAAACACTTGAAGACTTTGCAATAAGTGCTGAATTAGATTCCCCATCAAAAGACAAAATCCATGTTCTATGCGTCAAAACCTTTAGCAGCCTAAACAGAAAATGTCACAATTGATTTTCAGCAGCACTATAGAAATAAAAAACAACATTTTAAAGTCTTTAGGGGATAGATAGATAGAAAAACAGCATGATAGATGGATTTATTGCTATAGGTAATTTTTTACTCCTCCTAAGCAAAAATCAGGCTTCAAATGGATTGAGAGAGCTAAACAGATTAAGAAAAAAATACAACTAATGAGTAATTTCATTTTTAAATCCCGTGGTCTGTCAGAACCAGCAGCCTACAGGTACAGAGGGAACAATTTTTTTTTCTAAAGCACTACTGTTTTATTTGCATTAAGGTTAAAGAGCCTCCTCTCTCCTTGACCGGTGTCAGATATAATAAAACAAAAACATCTGAAAGGAGGAAAAAACTATCAAACAAAACACAGCACCCTGAGCTATAAAAAGTGTTGGTTTGGAGGTTATTTTCCTCCCTATTTCTCTAACAAAATCATAAATTACATTTGGGCTCACTCTGCACCCACAGAACCAGTATTAGAGGTATGTGCGCAGAGCCTCCCAAAATACAGAGACCCCTCACACCTCAGCTGGTTCCAGCTCTCACTGGCTGGGAGATGCATTGTTTCTGGGAGGAAGCAGGGCTCGTGTATTCGCAGATTCTCTCTTCTCTCTAAATCTAGACGGGTTTTTAATATTCTTCATTTAAACAGTGCAGTGAAACACAGAGAGGAAGAAACACAAGCCAAGGACTGTAAACTCTCAAGGCTGACTTGCAAGCATTTACCAAGCATACAATACTGGCAAGCAGCAGTGGCTGCTGAGCTGATAAGCTGTCTGCTGTGCTTACAGACAGGCTCCCACATTTAAAAGACTGAGAAATAAGCAACTTTATAATACTGGTATAAGGGAATTAATGCTAATATTAGAAAAAGGAGTGTGAATAATCAGGCTCTGCCAAATGCAGTCCTACTAAGCAGCAAGCTGGACCATTTCCAAAATTACCAAGTACCCTGTTCTCACTTAACCTTTTCGACATGAACAACTGACCTGCATCCAGGATCACAGAAAATTAGATTGTAGTTTCCCCTTCTGTGTGCTACACTAAAAAAAGAGAAAAAAAAAAAACAACAAACCAAACCCACCCACCCCCCAAACCTCAAAGTGATTGTTCTGACTTAAAATGGTAAAATGTCTGAGAAAGGCGACCCAAGTGGGGAAATAATTAACTGAGGATTTTTTTCTTTAGGACTAAACCCGCTTTAGCAGGGTCAACAGAAACAATGGCAGAGAGGTCAAGACAACTCTCCTTCACACCAGCAGTTGCCCTCAATCACAGGCAGAAGCTTTTGGCTGCCCCCATCCCACGGACCATGCAACAGCTACACGCCTGTAGGAGAAACAAACCAGCCCCAGTGATTTCCAAACTTCTTTCAAGATGTTTCCAAACCCTTCCACACTTCTACTTGTCTTATTAGCTGGGGAGAATAAAAAAGTGAGAGAGTACTGACTCCCATGCAGGGAGATGAAACCGGGCCAGCCTGGCATCCTTCTCTGTCATTCATTAGTGACCAGGACACACAGTACCCTCTGCTTTGACAGAGTTTACGCTCACCTCTATCTAGAGGACCCACAGAAGTAAATGCTCCACCATCACCATTTATTGCCTTCTTCATCTGTGAGTGCCTTAACGAAGAAATTCAGACACAATCTATCAGATATACCTCCAAAAAGAGACAAGGATCTTCTGTCACTTCAGTATTTGGCCCTCAACCTGTATTTTGACTGCTGCCTTCAAACATGGCACTCACCCTTACCGCCATTGAGACCTCCCTCCTGCTGTCCCACTGAAATTAGCCTTTTCCTCAGTTGCAGCCTAGATCTGCCATGCCATATGCTGCCATTTCCCTCATCTATGCTCCGAATACTTCAACTCTACAATGTGTAAGCTCCTATCATGCTATGGATAACATTTCAGTGTTTCCTCCCAATCATCACTATTTTGTTTCTTGCTAAAACCACCCTAATGACTCCAATTCTCTCCTCCACAGAAGCAAATGGTTCTCCAAGACAGGCCTAATGCCTCTCTGATCTGTCATATGCTGCTTCTCCAACACACGGCCCAAATCGGTCCTTTTGTAGAGCCTCATATCTAATTTGAAGTCCACTATCGCTCTATCTCTTTCAGCCGTATGGCTTTTACAGCTTCTGCTCCCACGTAGGTCTGCATTTCAGATTATATTTCTTTGGATGCATTAGCCTGGATTTTTTCCAAGATGCTCTTTTTTATTTCCTGCTCTCAGTTATATTTTTTTTCTTAGTGGCAGTGCTCTGCAGGGCCGTTTTCAGTCGTCTTTGCTGTATGACTCACTTTATTGTCTCCTGCAGATTTCATTAGCACAGCTCTCCATCTCATTTACGAAGTAGGACTGAATTTCACGCATTGTTCAAGCTTTCCACAAAACATCTTGCAAGTTAGCACCCTCCTCACTGTTTGCTTGGGCAGACATGGTACTCAACAGGAAAAAACTTGGGGTAAGAGAATCTGCCTGGACAGGTTCCTGAAGTGCTATGAGGAAAACGCTAGTGGCGTTAGAGGAGCAGTGTATGTTAATACTATTAGCTCCTGGAAGATTTTGGTTTTTCCCATGACCTGTTTCGTTAGGTATTTGAAGGTAACTCCTGCCAGGAACAGATGGCGTTCAAGCAGACAACTGGCAAGGGATCTAGAAGAGTGCACTGAGATGGTGCTGTGCATAAGTCAGGCCAGTTACCCAAAACCCAGTGCAGGAGCTGCCAAAAGCCATTGTTTCTGAAAGAAAACGTAATAAGTAGAACAAAAAAAAATATAGGTGAGGAAATTCAAGAAACTTTCTGATACAAGGATGGTGCCCTGTCTATTAGCTCTGTTTCTGAAGCATTTGTATCAAATAGTCTGCAGATGGTTGGATGCGAGTAACGCTTTGACACGTGCCTGTATAAAAGAATATGATAATGATCTTTCACAGATGTGATGGCACAATTAAATCAGCGGACAAGAGAAGCACTTTTTGAGAAACACTTAAACCCAAACAAATCTTAATCCTCCACAAAATGCCTTCAAGTGGCTGAATAAATTTCCTCCCCATTTTTACTCCAATATTATCTTACTTCAGACCAAAATAAGGATAACATAGGCGACCTTCAAATGAATTACACTATACATTATGTATGTGTTCCAGATAATCCCTACTAACTGTCCAAAACCATTTCATTTTCAGAAATTGCATGCTCTTCCAGCATAAACATTACTAATGATGCAAAATAAAACCAGAAAGGATTCATCTCCTTTCTAATGCTAAATATCGCACAAGAAACTACCATCTATGTAATCTTAATGCTGCCTCAACACAATTTCCAAAATTGAATACAAAATTGAGAATAAATTGTTAGGAGATTACTCTTCAAGAGAACTACTGCCAGTAATCTCCTAGTAAGACCTGTCACTTTGACCTTCATACAAATTTTTTTAACACCTCAACTTGCTTCTATGTTTGTGTGAGTCTAAGTGCAATGAGGAGCCCATTTAGGAAGAAGTCCCTTGTGCATTACACCTCAACAAGCCACAAGCTCGAAATATCCATGGAACCATTTAAAGTATTTACAGACACCAAGGTCAAGCTCTGCAGATGCAGGACGGACATCTACCACACTCTAAAATGTTTCTGTCAAACTTTCCCCCCTCAAAAATATATGTTAAACAAGGACTTAAAAGCATTATTTTAAGCAAACTCTGCAGATGTAGGGAAATTCATACAGACTATGTTTTCTCTGTCCATAAATCACCTTTCTGCAGTACCTAGATAACATTAATCTTTACAATTGCCCCCTATAAAATATAGATGCAAGGGGTCCTAACCACAAGATTTCATGCCTTTATTTTGAAGTACAGTATTTCTGGGGAGCAGGGGATGCTGCAGGTGAGAAGCCAGAGGCAGCACTACAATTCCAAGTGCCAGACACTGCAGCAGAAAAGCCCCATAAAGCTGTTTACCAAAGACAGCCCTGATGCACTATTACTCATCAGGGGACAGAAGGGGCAGAGCAGCTGCTGCACTTCAGATCGTGATGTAACGCACTGTACAGTTGCAGAAGCTCCACTAAATGTCCTGAGGTTTCATCACCCATTGTATGCTAGCTTCACATTTGTCTCATAGCAGTGCATGTATCTACCACTTAATGGACGTATAAACAGCTCCACAGTTTGGAACATCACAGTCCATTTAGAATTCATTTTTTGCCCCTTAAGCATCTCTCCCTGGTACATTATCTTCAAATTACTTTGATTAGGGCATCTTAAGCATAGGCAAATAATTTTGATTATAATAAGACATTTTAATAAGCAAGTAATTGAGGGAAACTTCTAGTTTTCTGTAGGCGCCATTCTGAAAAACATAGATTGTTCCTCCCACTTCAAGAGCATCAGGCTCCTTCTCATTCTAATCATCAACTGAATGTTATGGAAGAGCTACAAAGTCCACAAAATGATACTTGCACAGCCATTAACTGCTTGCTGCAATCAAGGCAATAATTAAAAACCATTAAAAATAAGTCACGTGCTGACTGAGCATCAGACTCAACCCTTTCATGCAACAAGAACTGTCACTGAAAGTGACAACTTTTTGGCTTATCAGGACACTGGCAAAAAAAGGCCCTAAGAAATCTTGTAATTTTTTTAACAAGGTCCTTGTCTATCTCACAAGGGAGTTTTTCCACTGCCAGATGGTCAATAGGAATGCTAATGGAAAGAGTTGAAGCTGAAATAAACCTGCCACTTTTAATCAATCACAGGCTGTGTCATCAATAAGCAACTTGTGTTAGGACAAACTCCCTTTGGTTTGCTACATGCAAAGTTGATAAAATGCATCACACCCATGTATTCATTGCTGATATTGGGCAACTCTGTAGCAGGCATTTTTGAGTGTTAAAGATTTTTCTTTACCTAGCAATACCGTGCTTTTGGATTCACCCTGAAAATTGCTCAAATGAATAACAGTCACTGAATATTAGAAGACATTTAAATAGTGGCTCAGTTGAAGAAAAAAAACCAACAACAAACAAACTACAAACCAAAACCAAAAACCCCATCACCAAAAGCTCCAAAATACTCACTAAATCAGACACTATGTAATAGAAATCCACTCCGTATTTTCAAGTCTTTGCCTACACACGCAAGGCGCACTCTTCACTGCATGGAAAAGATAATTATAAAAGGACAACTATGCAACATGCTGACAGTCCATCTCTCTCTCACTCCACTCTAACCCCTCCAAAAGCGTGGGGACCACAAAATGCAAATGAGGTGGAAGTCACAAAAATTACCAAGTTCCTATTCCCTTTGTGAAAATTAGAAGTAGGAAGAGAAGACCCAAAAGAATTCACCCACCAAAGGGGAAAGAGCTGACCATGGCCCACACAGGCAAAAACTGGCTGACAGCTATGGGCTCACACCAGAAAACCCATCTCTGCTTGCAGCTAAGTCTCACAGAGGAGTGCTGGGGCTCTTGCTCCAGGGGAGGAAGGGCATAACCGAAGGAAAAACTGGCAACTGGTAGAAAACTAGACTTCACTACTTCCACTGCTCACAGTAAAGGTTGCTTTACAACCATGTTTTTAAGAGGGGCTTCCAAATCTGGCCTCAGTAAGAATTGCATCCTTTTTCTTTCACTGACTTGTCCACCAGTGTTTCAAAATACAATGGCAAAACCAAGACTCCACAATTAGGCTAAGGAAATCTAATATTTTCCCAATTTAGGGGCAATAGAGCCTTCAGTTGCTTGGAAGAAAAAAGTAATAAATGACAAAACTTATTACAGCACAACTGCCAACGAGTCATTTTGAATCCACTTATGGAGACACAGGAAATTATAATTAATCCAAACTTCATAACTTGTCTTTCAGTACAGCAATAAATACGTAACTGAAGATGCTTCTCCTGCCTCACCAGATTACAGTCTCCAAGTATCTAAAGACCAGAAGTCAATGCAAGAACTTTCCAGTTGTTTTTACAACTCTCACTGTGCAAAATCATGCTGACACAGACACTCGTTTCCCCTCGCTTTATCACCCAACTGAGAGAGCACATCTTTGTAACGCTGAGCATCTGATATGAAGCAGTCACATTATGCTTGTTTTTTTACCCTGTTCTTGTTTTTGCTTGGTTTTTTTTGGCATCCATCTAGCGTAACCATGGTGGACAGGGTCACTGGAACAGCATGATAACCCTTCAGTATCATTTTGAAAGAGTATCGAACTGTGTGTGCACATAGAGAATGCTGTTAATCCATTTTATGAAATAATGAATGCCAGGATGAGTATCCCAAGATCTTCAAAATTTAAAACCAGCAATTTTTATTCCAGTAATAACACTCGGAAAGATAATACGTTAGAATTATTATAGACTGCTGCAGCATCACAGATTAGGCTCATAGTATTGATCTTCAGGAGACCAAATGGTAGATATGTGAATGTTCCCTACAGTTTAATCAGTGAGCAGCTTTCAATGGTTTTGAATTCTTTTTCTCCATTTTCCTATTTTTTTTCCCCTAGGGAAAAGAAAAATACAGCTATTTTTCCTTTTCATACAAAATGAAAGGTTCTTTCTCTAGATTTTGAGAAGTCAAAACAGTAACTAAGAGCCTAAGTGAGACAGAAAGACAATAAATAACACTAAGATACACCTGATAACTGCTGAAGAAAAGCAAGATCATTAAAGACAAGGGTGATACTCATCCTAAAAAATATCTCCCAAAAGAAAAGAAAGGAAAATACCTGCAGCAACAGACAGCATATTTAGTAACTTCCCAGGCTGTAGTGCAAGCTGGCAAAAATTCAGATGTTCTTAAGTAAACTGTTTTATCACTTCTTTCCAAAAGCCTGCACAAAGCCTGAGAACATCCATTCAGTCAATCACCTGCCTCGTTAGGGACAGACTCTCACAATTCTTTGTGGTGCCTGCGTAAATGCTAAAATACACATTTCCCCACCATTTGACAGCTGAAGCCAAGTCCACTGAGGTCAGTGGGACAAAATTCAGACCTAGGTATAGTACAGTACAGAAAATCTTAAGGTGATCTGTTAACAGAAGATATGGGTGATAGAAATCACTTACTTAAAGCATTCTCTATCTCATCTTCATGACGTTTTTAAAGCAGCTGCATTTAAATTCCTCTTAAAAACTCTCTTGAATATTAGTGTTTCTACAGCTTCTGGCTTTGACCCTTTGGTTATTGAGTTTGGTCACTGAATATGGTAAGTTGAGACAGTTTAAATCATTTCAGATTTGCCCTATTAAGTGAATTTAAACTGGAAGCTGACCAGATATCTCTGGAGCTGTGATGCGGAGCACAGTTCATAGGCAAGAGGAGCTCCGCTGTTGAGAGTACTTTAGTAAAAGACAAGTCTTCCAATAAAAGCCTGAAAATCTTGATCAACCTTCAACATTACCTGAAAGCAGGGCCTAATACAGGTACCCTTAGCTCCACTATGTCACCTGTAGTGCACACCCAGCAACCTGACCAGCACAGGCAACAGCACCACAAACATCAGCTCTTAAAACTGTGGTCTGTAGGGAGGTAGGGTACTAAAGGTCTTAATTACTATGCTAGAAAAAGTCTTAGCTATTTCATTTGCTTTAAAATGGGTTTTAAAATGAAATCAGCAGACACTGAAATTGAAAAGAGATGGTAAATAATTTAGACAAAAATGCATCTGCCACTGCAGCTGGCCTCTCACAAGCACTCTGCAAAAAAACACCTTAAATCTGGACTTCCCTGAGCTGCAAATCCTATCAGCAAATGCTGAACCATAAACTTGAATTTTCTAGCATCATCTTCACCAAAAAGTTACTGTAATGCACTGCTTAATACCTGTGGGCTGCTGAAGTAGCAACAAAATAAGGAATACATAGTATTCCCACTCAGTGCCTTGGATCTCAGGATTTCCTACTGTTTCATAACTCAAGACCTCCTTATGTTTTAAAGAGTAATTTTAAATTGTGACCCAAAGCTAACAGAAAACTACAGCCTAGTAATCATCAGATCTTAGAAATGGTCTCTTTCAATTCTCCTGTTGAGACAGAAATCAATGCATAAAGCACACACTTTCCTCCAACAGCTATTTAAAGAACTTTTTCTGCAAAATTTGTGTTTATACACACACATATATAAAATGTATATATTAAAAAAATCCAGAACCTTAAGACTACAATGGCTGAAAGACAAACTTCTGATGTCATTCAATTACACTCAGGCTTTTTGTCATTGAACAAAATAAGTTACTTATGCACTCCTGTACAAAATACAGGAAGCACTTGAAAAACGTTGATTCAGAAAAAACAGCAAATCTTCCAAACAAGTTTGGGCAAATGAACCCCAGAGTCAGGTTTCTCATCCATCACGTTGAGAGCTGTACATTGTTTTTCCAAGGCAGGGTTTGAGGCTGCCAGCCTGACCCACAGCCATGGATGCATTGTTGGTGCCAGCGGGTGAAGGCTCCGGAGCAGGAGCAGGCTGCTCCTTCCTGATAAATCACTCCTAAACACAATGGGACTCTTGGAGACAATGGCGTCTACGGTTCCTTTTGATGTTAAGGGTTTTTGCGATCTCTTCAGGTTAAATTAAGAGAGAGACAGTCAGGGTCAGCAAAGGTCAGCAAGATGAGGTTTATTTTTATGGAAACTTTTCCCTTCCAACCAAGACCTCTATAGCAAGTCAGTCACTCCCTAGTAACTTACTTTGCATTCTACAGGATTTGTGATTTCTTATGGCTTACACACACCACACTTTACACTGGACTCAGCTCACTGGCTGCAAAAAAAAAAACCCCACAACCAAACCTCAGTGGCTTTAAATCCTTAATTAGCCCTTTCTTAGTCTTTTTTCTTTTCCTGGTTCCCCTCCCTCTTTTAGTTTCGTTTGTTTTGGGTTTTTTTTATAGAACAGAATTAAGTATTGCCATTTCATGCTTTTAGAGTTGATGAATCAGTATTTACGTTTATTTTTTATGAAATGCATGAACCAGTCTACCTGAGCCACACAAGATCAATGTATGCAATCCAGTTAAATCAAATTCCTTTATTACCCCAATGCTTTGCAGGTGAAAAGGAACAAGGGTATTTTAAGAAGTAACAGGAAAATGAAAATATGGATGCATGGATAAAAAGTAGTTCTAGTTCTACAGGGATTTAAGAAAATTTAAGGTATATGTACTTGGAACTTTTCCCATGATGAGACTGAAGTGTTCTCAGCAAGCTTCTCGCTTATATTTTTCAAGTGTATGTTAAAACTAAAATAAGTTACATAAAATCAGAAAGTTTTTATATTCCAGATTGCCCAAAGGTCAAAATCACATTTGGACTTGACCAGGCTGTAGGCAAAGATAGCTCTTTTTTCACCAATGAGTTTAGAGGATATGAAGAAGTGTGACAGATTCAGTATCAAGAATGAACACATCAGGAAAAGGTAGGTTTTTTCCACTGAAAGCCATTGATGATCCTTATCTCCTAGACACTGTCCAGAGGAGGAAGAGGGGGAGGAGTAAAGACCGCAGAAGGTACAGCCTGATGTAGGAATATCTAGAGAAAGCCTGCAGTAGGCATCCATCAGCGATATGAGCAACCCAAGCTCTTCTCCTACCCACCTTGTTCCACAAACAACCTACACAAAGGAGTTCACCTTTCTTCTACTGTGTTCACATTTTTTTTTCACTGTAATATTTTAAAAGGAATGAAAAAGTGCAAACGTGTTTAAAATGTGCTATATTTGTTTATCAATTTTTCAAGTCAATATTGCACAGGTCATCTGGCAGAAAAAAGACAGCGTCTTAAACTGCCATCAATTAAGTAGCACCTTTAGGCACAGAATTAACCCTTAAATTGACTTACTAAAGCCCCAACTGGAAGAGCCTGTCTTTGCCTCCAGGAGCTGGCCAGCAGGCGATGCTGCCTTGTAATAATCAGTTGCATGTTTCAAACCACCCTGACTTCTGTCTTGCTCCTCTTCATCTAATAATTTGATTCACTGTTGACTCTCTGTTACTAATTCATCAGATGACTGATTCAAAAACATCTTTAATCTGATGATTGTCTTACGCAACTTCAGAAACAACAGTTTCAGTTAAGACTACAAATTATTTTGTTTCTTTATTGCTGCATGATAAAATCTGTACAGAAATGTGCAAAGCCATTTTTCCATTAAAAATTACCATGTCACCACTTTAGACAGGCAAAGATAACTTTACGAAATATATATGCCAGGCATTCTATTCGACTTCCAAATCTGCATGCGTGCCCTTCAAACTTCAGATCTCAAAACATTCAGAACACCATGAAAGAACACCATGCTGTGAAGTATTATATATTTCTTTCACAAAAATACCACATCTAAACTAGTTTCTGAATAAAGAGACAACCAACTATGAAATACATATCCAATACTTCTATTCAGTATGGGGCCTGAGAGTGATCTTCATGTTCAAGCATCTTCCAGTGCTCCAGTTCATCAAGGTTACACTCAATCCTGAGAATCAATGCAGTTTTCAAATCTGCCACACCAAGTAATGCTGTTGGGGCTGTAATAGCCTCACCATATCCTTTCCCTGACAGCTATCACAGTCCTGCTTGCATGGAAAGATTTCAAATCATCTAGTTTTGGACAGCTGCTGAGCCAAGTGATGCTTTGAAGACTCCGATGCACTCAGGGTCGCCACTTGCCATCACTTGGGTGAGGGACTGCAGGTACTGAGATCTATACTCTACTCCGTGCCTTCCCAAACGACCTCTATAGCAGCACATGTTTCTATTCAACTGTAAGATGTGGGGGGCAAAGTAAAATGTATGTAAAAGTTGGTTGTTTCCTCCCTTCCTTCTGGGTCACAACAAAGGGGTATGTATGAGAGAAGAGAAGGAGATAGGCTGCTCTAGAGCAGGTGGGTAAATTTCCTTGGCTCCCGCATATCCTAAACAAAGCAATGGGTTTGTTCAGTCTATCGTGTTGTCCTGGAAGAAAGGGAAAATGCTGCGCAGAATTTTCTGAGTCATTACAAATTGGAAATTAACATAAGAGAAAGTTCAATTTGCTGTATGCACCTTCCAAAACCACATTCAGATGTTATATCAGTTTGTTTCATCCTATATAACAACTGCAGTAAGGTAAAACTGAACTCAGCACACCAGAAGCACCACTGGGTAATGGAACAGCACTTACATAAATGACTAAGTTACAGCACATTGGCCAATTTAAAACTAATTATGTAGATGCTGTTAAATATTATGTGAACAAACAATACCTCAATTTTTGCAACAAGCTGCTATAACTCTCCAATACTCTACCCAGGCATGGTGAAAGAACTGCACTCATAACCACATAATGACTACCAGCTATCTGGTCTGGCAATGCGTGCAAACATTCAGAAACAAGAAGCTTCACGTGACTGCTCTCCTAGTTTGGGTATTAGACTTGGTAAAATAATGTATACCATATTTCAGTGAGAAAAATGCTTTGTTTGTTTTGTTCCTCTTCCTTCAACATTTAACAAACATTGGCTAAAGTCTCAACTTCATCTGCAACTCTAAAACACATCAGACATATGCTTCCCTTGGTTTATACTAAAAATATGAGCATATATATATATATATATATATATATATATATATA
>JAOEHY010031834.1:11246-34386 GCA_025447955.1 Psilopsiagon aurifrons | reverse complement strand
CCCGGATCGGGACGGCAGACAGGCGGGAGACCGGGGCCGGGGAGCAGGAGGGGAGCCGGGTGCACACAGCGGTGGGGGGAGGGGCGCACACGGGGGGGGGGAGTGGGGGGGGGAAGATGCACCGTGAAGTGGGATTTGGTGAGCTCCTCTGAAAGCATCAGAGGTGCTTTTAAGTTGCTTTACATACCACTGACGATGCTGTATCTGCTGTGTGTTGCCGGTGGTGTGGGGTGTTAAATTTTCCCTCTGTCTGTGCTGAAGTACAGCTCATGTTTTGGAGTCCCATTGTCAACTCTCCTGCACCTTTGGGGAGGTCTGGGCCCTTGTCAGCTCCTCATTCCCTCTGCAGTGCTCCTCCATTGTCACAAGTGGTGCCTCCAGGGTTTGATACTTTAACATCCTCTGTATGTGGGAGCTGTTTCCTTTGATGCTTTCATTATTATTTTTCAAGCTGAGGCCCTTGTGACTTGGGGAGCTGCATCTGAGGGCTTGTGTGGGGAGAATCTGCCTGCCTCTGTCTGCCATGCTCCTGGGCAGCCATTTCCCTGCAACCCCAATGGGTTAGACAGCAAATGGCTGGAACCCCTGCAGGGGGGTTCACTCTGTCTCCTCTTCCTGGGGTATCAGCTTTTCTTTCTGTGCATTCAAATCCTCTGTGCCTCTACACAGTGTGCCTGGTTCTGCCCAGTCCTCTGCAAATTACTCTCAGCTGCCTGAGGCTGTTTGCCACCTGCCCGGAATGGCGGAGAGATCTGCTTCTGGAAAGTGCCAGGGCTTAATAGTCAGGAGAGCTACTGGCTTGTGTTTTTCATAGCCACATCCTTCCCAAGCAGCTGACAAGAAGCAGCTGCTTTAGGAAAGGAAAGCTCCCAGTGCCCCCAGTTTCTGCACGCTTTCTCTGGCAACCTGGTGTTACCCAGAGGCAGTTGTGGATACAGAGGGAGCCTGGGTGAAGGGAAATCGCATCTTGCTTGCAGCAGGGAAACTTCTCCATCTGGACCTGGCTTCTGTAAGGTGTCAAGGGCTCTGTGTGCTGCCTCTTCCATTTTGCAGGATGTGGGAATAACACTGTGTCCAGGGAAGGGGACAGAGCTGCAGTCAGCAGTGGCTCTTTGCAGAGAAGTTGTAGCCTCACTGAAATGATGTTAACCAAGTGACTGAATTTTGGTGCTGCTGCCCACTCTGGCACTCCTAGGCTTGCATTGGTGCTAGAGCTCATGCAGTACAGTGCCTTTATCAAGTAGTTTTATTACCACATTTAGGGAGTTTTGACAGGATAAGCCACTGCTGTATGTCCTTTCTGTTCCTGCTGCAGCACCCAAACTGCTGCTTTTCCCAGGGCCTTGTTATCTCTAAACTCAGGCAGGTAAAATGTGTATTGGGCTCTGAATGTCTGTTATTTTACGTTGGGCTTTCATGTTTGGATTTAACTGCCTGTGGGAAGAGAAAGTTCCTTGATTTCAATGGAGAAGTGCTTGTTTAAGCTGTGAAGTCCCTATTTTCCAGGGGTTTTTGAGCCCATAGTGCATCGTCACAGCAGCAGTTGTTACTAAAGGGCACATAATAACAAGACTACACAATCTTTTTCTTAGAAGTCCTCTGGTGAGGGCAGAGGCCATGTGGGAGGCTCCCAGGTACTGGAGGTTTGTGCAGAAACCCCCAAGGAGACCCAGGAGCAAGTCCCAGGCTTTCCCTGTAGCTTTGCCAGATTGCACCATCTTATGAGCCAGTGTCAAGTGCTCCTCTGGAGTGGACACAGTACCTTCAGCAAAGCTACTGCAGCAGCTTTGCTCTCATCCTGTGGCTGCTGGCCTGATGGCTGTCACAGCTTCATTCCTGTTCCCCAGCCGAGCAGTCGTGATCCTTCAAGTGGGCATCTGCAGTGCCTGGTGAGAACACTGGTGGGAGCTGGGGGGCAGCATCTCTCAGGTGGCTTGGGCAAAAGTAATCTTCACTTTAAACATTAAGTGATGCTGTTGCTCTGTTCCTGAATAGCGTGATACCTGGTGTTACCAGGATGCCAACCCTGGAAGAGCAGATGCTTTCTTTTTGCAGCACAGCTGGTTGATAGCATGAAGAGCCATGCTGGGGCTTTTCGGCTGGCTGAAGATGAGGGATGAGACTTGGTGGAGGAAGTGATGATTAATGGAGTTGCCTCAGGCAGAGATCTGATGGACTTAAAGGGGAGCAGGGCCTGCAGGGAAGCCCCTGCAGTGCTTTAAGATGAACAAATGATCAGAAGAAATTAATGGACTGGCATGGTTTTGTCTGATGAATTGGTGATGTCCTTTCTTGTGCCTGTGGCTGACTCGCTCCATTGGCTGTTCTCATTAGAAGAGCTGGTAGCCTCTAGCATCCAAGGCACTGTGCTGGTTCTAGGGCTCCCTGGAGACATTCTGCGGGCAGCTGCAGGGGGAATGCCGTATTACCGGCAGGCAGCCAGCATGGACAGATGCAGACCCACAGGGGGAGTGGATGCCAGGGCTGGGACATGCCAGCAAGCAAGAGTCGTAGCCTTCGCCCCTGTCCTTTGCACTTCTTGGACTGGCATAAAATTGCTTCCTGCCTCCTCTGTTCTTTGCTCTTTCCCCTTTCTGGAACTTAAAAGCGAATGTATTCAGTTTGCTCATACTGCTCCCTGGGGAATGCCACCCCTGGCCATGGCAGCTAACAGACAGATACCTTCCTGCTGCCTGCCCTGCACTCAAGGGGGAAGAGGGCACCCATTCACTTTTGGATGCTGGATAAGATGATCCTAGACAGAGCCTGTTTGTTCAGCAAGGAGAGTAAATTGAGATTTTAGTTTAATACAAAACACTTGAATGCAGATGTTCTGTGCAGATCTAACTGCCTCATTAGGAAACTGTGCAGAGCTTCCATTGCCATTGCTAAATGGGGCAAAAGAGGAAGCAAAAGCATTTTCATCCTGTGAAGTGGGCTAGCAGTTTTGGTTTACAGTAAAACACAGGCTTGATGAGAACTGAAACCCCCTTCTTCTACTGCATCTGCCCTTCTTCAATAGGTGTTTCTACTAGAGGAATTTCCAGAAGTATGTGTGAAACTGTCCCACCTGTGGGCTTGGCTTCTTTCATTGAAATACAGGAGGAAGTTAGGTAGACTTCTCAGAAAGGATTCAGTAGGGTTTGTAGCAGAGGAAGTCACATTTTCAGCATGTTTTACTGATGACAAAGTAGACAAAACTGAGGTTCGAACAAGCAGCTTGTTCATGTGTTTGGGTTCCCTGTGGAGCAGGCAGTGCAGCGGAAAGGATCCCACCGTGTTTGTGCTGCGGGTAGCTGTGCCGCTTCCTTCCACCCCCAAGCACTGCAGAGCAAAGGGGTGTTATGGGGTGACAGCAGATGGGGAGCCAGATGCCTTGTCAGGTGCTGGCAGGAGGAAGGTGACTATCTAGTATTTGAGCAAAGATGATGGAGATTGAGATGAGCTCTTAGGCAGAAGCTCTTTCCTGTGATGGTGCTGAGGCACTGGCACAGGGTGCCCAGAGAAGCTGTGGCTGCCCCATTCCTGGCAGTGTTCAAGGCCAGGTTGGACACAGGGGCTTGGAGCAACATGCTCTAGTGGAAGGTGTCCTTGCCTCTGGCAGGGGATTAGAACTGGATGAGCTTTAAGGTCCCTTCTAACCCAAACCAGTCTGTGATAAAAGTCCCCTTGCTCCTTGAGATTTGTCTTCGGGTTTAGATAGAGTACATCAGATGCATTTCAGTTTTTCCTAAACATTTCAGAGGCAGGGATTTGATCTTTAATGATTTTTAATACAGTCAGTTATTAGAGGTAAAAAGTCCCAGGCTGTGCTCCTGGCACTGAACAAGTAGATGAGGATCTGGCAGTAGATGAGGATAAATCCTCAGGCTCCTTTTATTCACATGCCTGTCTTCATATCCTGTCCTGGTGGAAGCTGCCAGCAGGGAAGGGACTGCGTGTGTGGGTTTGTGCAGCTCTCGTTGCTCAATAAGCAGGGCACATGCTATATATATCAAATTGCCTTCTCTTCCCTTTTATTGATTGCTGGGGATTTCCCTTGCTAAGAGTGCCTTTAGAGAGGATGTCATGCACAGCACTGCTTTTAGCACCAGCTAAGCTCATGGTGGAGGGCAGTTAAGCTCACCTGAACTTGCTGTCCTGTTGCTTGAGGTGAGCTTATTAATGAAAGCAGGTCAGTGTGCAAGGCAGTCCTTTCACATGATTTTCCCCTGCTAAAGTGTGAAGCAGTTTTGAAGGCTCTGGATTCCAAGAGATTAAAGACCAGAAGTTCCAGTTTAACCTCCTTAAACCAGAGCTTTCGGGGGCTTGGGGTGGGAAAGGGGAATTGTTAAAGGCTAGGTTAGGTATTGCTTGCTGTTGGAAGGGATACAACCCCCAGGAAAAGCCTCAGGAAGGGCAGGTTTCCCAGCTCACTGTTGTATGTGCCTCACTGGGAAGAACAGTGGTGACAACCCCTGAGAGGGCTCCTGTCTGCTCTGGCACAGGGCAGGAGGACATCCAGGCTGTTGTCACTGGGCATCCTGCGGAGGAGCTTCCACTTGGATGTGGAGCTCCCATAGGAGCTGATGGCTCTGACCAGTGGCTGCCTGTGCTCAGCAAACAGGGAGATTTTGAGTACACAGTCTAATCGCAAGTGAGCTCTTAACTTACTAATAACAGTTCTTGAGGGTTTTCCTCTCATGCTGTGGTCTCCTGTCTTCCTGTAACTTGATGGCAGAAACCCCAAGCAGATGTTCCTCACTCTCCTTTAGAGCTTTCTTCCCATGGCAGGTGGAGTTGTGTGCTTCACTGGATAATAGTGCACTTATTGCCAGTTTTAGAGAGAAACCGAGTTTCCAGGAGCAGGGAGAAGCATGGAGCAGACCTGTGTTCAAAGCCGTGTTTCAAGCAATCAGATGTTGCAGTCAGTGCTGCAGACCCTGGAGCAGGATCCTCCTCATCTTTATGCTTTGTTATCCTCTCAGACCTGCTCTAGTTTCAGTTGTAGCTTTTTCATGTACTTTTTTATATGGGTAGCTAAAAAATGCTTGATTTTATTCTCATGGAAGAAAATCACCCTTTGAGAAAGCAGGAGGCCTGGCCGGAGCTGTGACTGTGAGGGGTGTCACACCCCTGAGGCATGTGATCACCTGCAACAACAGCGGCGTTTTTTTTTTTTCAGACACTGTTTCTATTGACTATCTGTCCCAGGGGTGGATTCAGGAACTTGCAGGCAGGTACCAGTTTAGTCTAGTGCCTGTCTGGATGCCAAAGGCATCCTGCCCAGCCTTCAACTGCCTTTACTGGGGGTATAGTTCCCCCACTGGTTGTGGCCTCTGTTTGGCTGCAGGCAGATGCCTTAGAAACCTTCAGGCTTCTAGAATAACACCAAATGAGTACATTTACACACCTGTATAGACAATCATCACAGTCTGATTCGTGTTGGAAGGGACCTTAAAGCTCACCCAGTTCCACCTTCCACTAGAGCAGGTTGCTCCAAGCCCCTGTGTCCAACCTGGCCTTGAACACTGCCAGGGATGGGGCAGCCACAGGTTCTCTGGGCACCCTGTGCCAGAGCCTCATCACCCTCGCAGGGAAGAACTTCTGCCTAAGAGTTCATCTCAGTCTCCCCTCTGGCAGGTTAAAGCCATTCCCCTTGTCCTGTCCCTACAGGCCCTTGTCCAAAGCGCCTCTCCAGGTTTCCTGTAGCTCCTTTGGGCCCTGGAGCTGCTCTATGGTCTCCCCATAAGGACCTTCTCTTCTCCAGGCTGAATCAGCCCAGCTCTCTCAGCCTGGCTCCAGCCCTTGCAGCATCTCTGTGGCCCTTCACTGGATTCAGTCCAACAGCTCCACATCCCTCTTGTATAAAGGAATAGTAGAAGTGATGTTTGTAATAGCAGCACGGCTGAATTTGTGTTACTGCTGTTTGGTTGAAGTTCTTTAAAATATCCAGATGGTGATTATAAGCGTATGACAGGCAAGTGTTCCTTAGAGCCTTGAGCCAGGCTGGGAGGGCTGGTGAAGGGTGGAGAGCAGGAGCAGTGCTTCAGGGCTTTATCTTTTTATTTCTGAGCTTTCTGGTGCATTTGGGTCATGTATTTGAGACACTTTTCTGCAGTCCCAAAGTCTGCCTTTCAAAGAAAACTGCACTTGTCAGAGACTCCACAAGTTGATGAGAAATAAAAGGCAAACGCTCCTGATGGGTAAGAAGGAGTGTTTGCACAAAGACCAGTTCAGACAGACCTGCTCCAGCCTGAACACTTGGAATGTGACCGCAGTAGCACGGGCACCATTTCCTTGAAGCAGTTGTTGTTGCCTTCCTGAGACTGAGTTAAAATCTGGTGTGGAGAGGGGCAGTGGCAGAGCAGGAGGGAGCCCAGCACCCACGTCCCTCGGGCTGCCGGCAGAGGACCCAGGGAGCAGGCAAGAGCCTGGATTGCGGCTGGGATGGGTCCCTCTGTGCTGCTTTGGGTAGGGACCAGGGATTGTACTTGAATAAAGGCTTAATTGTGAATCCTAATGTCCCAACTGCCTCTTGTTTTGGTTTGGTCTGGTTTGGGTTTTGTTGTAAGAAAAGCAAACAAATCTGGAGAACTCTGGGCTGGAGTTCCAGGGGTTTTGGAAATATTTGCCAGAGCCGTGCTTCCTGTCCCCTAAGTCCAGTGGTTGCCAAGTTCGGCTTGGATCCCTCCTCTGCCAGGATGAAAGGCCAGGAGGGTGGGGGAGTTCAGGCGGAGCTCTTTAAGTCCAGGGTTGCAGCAGTGCCATTGACATGAATGAGGGTCTATATCGCTCTCTGCTGGTGCCACAGCTTCTCGGTGGCCGGGATGGGAAGTGACTCAGCGCAGCAATGGCAGCGCCTTTGCCAGGCCTGTTCTCTGCCGGTGCTGGAGGAAGAGGAAGGCAAGAACATCCCTGGGTGCTGCTGCCACCTGGTGCCGCCAGCCCCTGACTGCTTCACCCTCAGAGCTGTGCATTCTACTGCCACAATGCTGATCAGAGAAAGGAGGTGATGGTGTGTTACTCACACAGGTCCTCACTGCAGTACCTGGGACTTCCTTCTGTTTCCCCCTTGAAACTCTGATTTCACTGTCATTAATGTGAAGAGAGGAGCCAGCTGCTGCTGCAGTTCATGATGCTTGCAGTAACAGTGGTGGTGGATAGCAGTGTGCATTAGGGGCCTGGGCTCTGTGCTCTTCTCTCGTAATCCTCCACAATGTAGGGACATCTGCCTGGCACTGCTGGAGCCAGAGCCCATCAGTGTCTGTCTGCCCGTGCACTGCCATCTTGCACATGGTGTGCTCTGGTTCCACTGTGTATCCATCTTTCTTGACTCCTGGCTGAACAAGGCATGGCAGAGGGAAAGATGGGACAGATGAAATGGTGCTGGAAAAGCAGTCTGGCAGCTTGGGTTGCCCTGTAAGGGTCTCTCCCTCCTCTGGGTTTTCATTCTTCTGCAAAACAGGTTGTTCCTAGATTGCTTTGGTCATGACTCCAGGCTAAGCTCTTCCCTGGGCCTGCAGCAGAGGTGGATGCTAGGCTATCATGGTCTGTGCATCTCAAGCCCAGCCTGTCCAGTTTGGCATCTTTCAAGTTCAGGTGGAATTTTTCTTCCCCCAGCTCTAGTCTTGTTTGCCCATTTCCCCCTCCATCTCTGTCCACACCCTCTTCTACATTCCCGCATCCTTCCTGTTTCTTCCACCCTCAGCAGTCCTCATTTCTGCAGTGCTCACCAGCATGAACCCCCAAACTGCCTGTGCCCCAGTGCCATCCTAATGCCTGCTCAGCTCAAGCAGAGTCTTTCCTGTTGCTACCAGCGTGTCTGTCCTCATGGTCTGCATTGCTCTTCCCAAGCTTTGCCATCTCCAGCCCATCTCTCCTGTCATGTATCACTTTTCCAAGACTCCTCAGGTTCATTCCTGCTTTGGCAGTGGTGCTTCCATGGTAGAGCTCTGGGCCAGGCCTGTGGCTGTGCTGCGGGCTCAAGGCTTGGGTTGGATCTGCTGTGGTCTCCCCTAAACAGGAGCTTTTGTCAGCATCAAGCCCATGGCTGCTCTGGGCACACCTCTGACTTCTCCAGTCTTCTTTCCTCTTACTTTTCACTGTAGAGGAGGGAAAAAGACAAAACACAATGCTGACATCCCCTCCTGCCTCGGCAATTCTCCCAGCATTTTTCTTCCCCTGCTTCAGGCACAGGTTCTGCTTTGTTTTCTTGCCCCTGACCCTGTGCTGCCTATTCCTTGCTGTTGCACTGTTCTCCTGCCCCCTTATTCTCACCCATTCTGAATCCTTCCCTGTGCTGTGCAGTAGAGGCAAGGCTCCCTGTGCTGCCCTGTAGAGGCAAAGTTCCCTCTGCTCCTGCTCCCTTCCTGTGGCTGGCTTTTTTTCCCACTCACCTGGTAAGTCCCCTCTGCATAGGCCATTCAGACTGAGGTCCTTTGTCTTCTCAACCTGCCTTGCCCACTGCATTGGAACTGCTGTTTCAAATACCTGGAGCCTGGCAAAATCTCCCAATTTTTCTCACCCCCTTCACTGTTCAGGAGGGTTGACTCTATGCAGTTGTGCGTCTGAAATGCCTTCCCTGAACTTGCTCTGCTGCTCCTTCAGCACTTCCATAGGGGTCTGCTCTCCCAGTGTGGCACTGGTTCCCATCCTCCTTTTGCTCTAAGCTCTCTGTACTCTTACCTGGGCACACACTCCTCTGCAACTGGCACATGCATGTGCTGTTTCCCTCCTCCTTGATGCCCAGCAGGGCTGGGTGGTCTGTCCTGGTGTTACCCACATGACTCCAGGACCGACAGTGGTGCTGACTCAGATGTGGCCTCTGGCATCTTCACTGTACATCTGAGAAAGCGCCAGCCACATCACAGAATCCCAGACTGGTTTGTGTAGGAAGAGACCTTAAAGCTCATCCAGTTTCAGCCCCTGCCATGCGCAGGGACACCTTCCACTGGAGCAGGTTGCTCCAAGCCCCTGTGTCCAACCTGTCCTTGAGCACTGCCAGGATGGTGCAGCCACAGCTTCTCTGGGCACCCTGTGCCAGCACCTCAGCACCCTCACAGGGAAGAGCTTCTGCCTAAGAGCTCATCTCATCTCCCCTCTGGCAGGTTAAAGCCATTCCCCTTCCCTGCCCCTGCTGGCCCTTGTCCAAAGCCCCTGAGACAGCCCAGCTGTCTCAGACTGTTTTTTTGAGGGGCTTTCTCCTCTGGTATGGTGCTGTGTAGTCAGGAGCATTCCTGGCCACAGCAGCTCTCCTGGTCTCTCTGCAGCCCTGCAAAGAGCTGCTTTCTGTGTCCTGGTCTGTGCTCTTGAGTGCAGTCCCATGTTTGAAACCTAGATGTTCCTGTTTCAAACACAAGAAGAGCCTGATGAGTCTTCAGAGAGATCTTGGTCATTTTCCAATATGAAGGAAAACACTCTGAGGGCAGGTGAGCCATGGTGGCTCCACTCTCGGGCAGTGTGTGTTTCAGTGTCGTGGGCTCAGCGAGGTGATGTCCATGTCTTGCTCCTTGTTGGTCTGAGACCGTGCCTTGGTACTCAGGGTGGGTAGTGCACATGCAGTGCCATGGCAGATGTTCCTCTGGAAGAGCATCTCTTGTACCCTCCCTGCCCTTCACAGGCAGGTTGGCTTTGAACATGAGATTTGGTCTGTGCTCCTGGTCTCCAGCCTCCTCAAGAAGGTGTAGGCCTTGCTGAGGGCATCAGTAGCTCTGCTTATCCAGAGGTGTGTGGGGATTCATGGGTTCAGACGTGGACAGAAAAAAATCACCCAGGATCTGATCCATAGAAGCGGTCTGAGCAATAAAAACGATAGCTGTTTTCACAGGCTTGGTGGAAGGTATCAAATTCCGAAACTTCATCTGCCAGTGATTGGATCGAGCTATATCCTTGTCAGCAGAGTTACCCAGAGCTGACTGTACTTTGCATAAATACTTAAACATATTGAACGTGTCTTTTCTTTATTTATAGATACATTTGTTAGGCTGCATATGGAAGCTTGTTTTCCTTGGATCACCTGGTGGGTTTTGTCTGTGTGCTTCAGACTTGCTGTCTTAGCTCTGGCCGCCTGGAGGCAGCTGTAGGTATGGCCCTAGCATGCTGAGGACAGTATTTGCCATCTCTGCTCTTCACTACTTCTGCATCTCATTGCAGCAGACTTCTTGCCCGCTTCGTGTCCGGCAGCTGCAGCAGAGGTGGTTGTGGGATCTCCCAAGGTGCGTTTCCAACAGCCCTTCACCTGTGGGTCATCCTGGACCTCTGAATTCACACCCTGCCCCAGTTACACCCCTGCACAGTTACATTAGGATCAGTGAGTGCTGCAGAGCAATCTGAATACTTTGGCAACTTGTCATTGTCATCTGGTATTGCTGTGATGTTCCCAAGCTACAGTAGCCCAATCTTTTCTTGTTAATAGTTACTTAGCAGTAAAAGTTTTGTTGTTGTTGTTGTTGTTGAAGACCAGCTGGTAGCTGCCTTCATTAGAAACAGTCCTTGGACCTGTAATTGTGCTTAAAATAACAAAGACCATCCCATACAATCAGCTTTGCACGTAACTATGTGATCTGACTATTACATTTTTGGCCTTTAATTAGTTGAGAAGCTTGAGATGGTTATGCTGTTTCATTTGGGATCAAACTAAGGCTAGTCAGGTTCCTGATTGTTTCTCCTTGCACCCCCAGTTTAATACTGGGATGTGTTTTTCCCCGGGAAGCACATCAGGACTAACTCTACCATTTGAGCTGAAATTAAATCAAACTCAGCCTGGGGCGGGCACTGAGCACAGGAACTTCACTCCAACTGCACACAATTGGGGAAGGTTTATGAGCAATTAAAATGGAGCCTGGGACTGCTGGAGGGGCCCCATACCTCACCCTGGGTGCACACTGAAACCCATGTCACAGCAGAGCCAGCAGGGCTGGAGCTGCAAGCCTCATTTGCTGCATTTCCCCCTTCCCAAAGCCCCACGTGTCCTAATGAGTGTCCTTCTTCCTGCCATCTCTTCTTTCCCCCCTCCCTCCCAGGTCAGTGCAGAGAGCACCGGCTGTTCCCTGTAATTAGTTCCCTTTAATTAGTTCCCTGTAATTCGGTGTTTCCTGGCTTGCTGTTGTTAATCAAACTGTGCTCAAGGCCGTTAAGCTTTTCACAGGCTTCTCTGTGAGGCTGCTGTAAGCAGAGGCTGTTGAGGCAGCAGTGTGCTTCCATGGTACCTTCATGTTTCCTCTGAGTTTTGACAGCCTCATGCTTGCTTGGAGAGTCAGGTTTTCTGGCACATGCTTGGTTTTATCCCACACCAACTGGCCTTGCAGCTGAGACACAAACTGGTGTTTGAGTCCAGAGCTGCAGTTCAACGGAGGGCAGTCTCTCGTTCGGTGAAGTGTCATGCCCAGGTGGAGGCCAACCATGCTGGATGAGGATGGGTGCAGCTCTGCAGGCAGAGCTCAGTCCTTCCATCTAGGGTCTTCTCACACCCCCTGCATCTTTTCCAGCATCTGCAGCAGTCAGGGGCAGAGGGTTCAAGATGGCCACTGCCTCAGACCCTGGCAGTCTGTTCAGCACCGGGAGAGGCAAAGATCTCTGGAGGGAATATCATGGTTGTGTAACGAAGTGTACATTAACACCCAAGTCACACAGACAAGAAGCTGTGAGAGAGCATATGGAGAGTTTTATGAGCATTCTCAACTCTGACACTTATTATGAGAGGGCTTGGTTCGGAGATAAACAGTTCCAGGGTAGGATACAGGCTATAAACATGCTCAAGTGAAGTGAGTTGTTTCTCTGCTTCCCCAGCCCAGGTGTGTCAGGCAGCATCGCCCCTTGGCCCAGCACTGCTAGTGTTGTCTGTGCCTCCCGCCAGCCCCGCTATGGGCTCCGGCTGTGGGGCACGAGGCCCATGCTCTGCCCATGTTTAGGCCACCCAGAACAGCCATGGTTGCCACCCATGTGTAGAAAGATACCATGCTCTTTTTATCTCTTCAGTTTCATCCTTTTTGTTTTGTTGAGGTCTGGTCCCCCCTTCAGCCTCCATCTTTGCTGCACATAGCAAGGGGCCAGCTCTAGCCTGTCTGCTGTGACCAAGATTTTAGGGGAGCTTCTGACCTGGATTTTGGGGAACTCCCAACTTCCTGCATGCGAAACAGCTCCTTGAGCAGCTGCTTTGCAGAAGCACATGGGTGACTTTAGCAGGAGCAGTGCTAGGTGCCAGCCCAGAGCCGTGTTTGGGCAATGGTGCTGGGTGCACTGGGCAGCTGCTGTCCTTCTTCCTGAGGGCTGGATACTGGATGGTAGCTACAGCAGCAGAGCTGGCAGGCTTTGTAAGGGGCACCATAGGCAGTCCTGAAACAGGGGGATTCATTTGGGATGCGGCGGAGGAGCACGTGAAGCTGCACAAGTACAAGAGGAAAGTTAACCTCAGATGGATGGGCTGGGCCGGGTGTAATGAGGGTACTGCTGGAGACACAAGGCTCTCCTTGGTGCGAGTAACAGCACTTGGGTTTCTGTGGTATCTCCTGGCTTCCTTCACCCCATAAATCCTCAGGAGCCCCTTCAGCTTCATCCCTGCCCGACCAGGAGGAGGAAGCCCTTGGAGGTGGAGGAGTGGCAACATTCCTGTGGGATGAGCTCATGCGGCTGCGGGAGTCCCAGCTGCCTTCCTCTTGAGCAACTGGCTTTCCAGAGGAGCTTGGGGGATGGGAGTGAGCAGGCATATCCTCAAACATGACATAGGCAGAGAGCTGCAGTTGCTACTGATAACTTACTCTAGGAGGAAGGAAGGGAGAAACTGAAGTAGCCATTAGCAGTGATTTAATGAATTAGTGCAAAGTGTACTTCAGAAAAAAATACTCGTGTGGCATCCAGGGTTATCAATAATTCAGATGGCTCCAGACCAGTGAGCAAAGCTTGCTGAACATTTTACTTCCCCTGCTAATTGTGCTTTTCACCTCTTTTGTGAAAGCTGGCAGCAACTTGCTGGTGGCATTGTAATCTGCTGCCAGGTTATTTCCTCCCTGTGAAGCCTGATATGTGATCATTGTGCTAAATAGTGGGGAAAAGGTTTTTATAGTGGAAAAGAGATAGGCTGGGTCTGTGTTTGACGGGAGATATTGCAGTATTTGTCTTTTTCTGTTTTCCTAGGAAAAAAGTTAATTCCCATTTTGCGTTTTTTTTTCATGTTTTCCTGAAACTTGGTGATCTGCTTTTAGATGTAAGGTGATGAAGTGCACAAGTGACGAATCTTTCTGAAATCCCATCCCTTTCTCCAGTACTTTCTCATTGAGTGCATGGCAGGACATGAGACGTGACCTGAGTAACTATTGCTACCTGGGTGCTGCTGGAGCAGGATGGGTGCTGAGGAACTTGCCTGTTGCTTGTTCACTGTGAGGGTTACATATCAGAAATGACTCCTCAGTGCTGGCATTCAGCCTGGCTGCTGTCGTGTGTTGTCCAACCTCGCTTAATTCGGGGCTGGGAGAGAAAACTCTGAGTGGAAGGAAGAGCCTTGAGGAGGTATTCAGAAACTCTTCTATAGGCAGCCCTGTTCCTCAGTGGCAGCAGGAGGAGTGATTCTCAGCTGGGGTATGTTGTGTGAGAGTCAGTCTCCAGTTCCACATTCGTGACATTTGTATTTCATCTGTGGAGGAGCAAGGTTAAAAATAAATGCTGGCAAAACTTGCCAAAGACCTTGAGCACTCCTGGAGCTTTGGCAAGTGCTGGCCACTGGCAGGAAGCAGGTTTAGTTGAGGAGCTCTAAGCCAACTTCAGGCTACACTGAAATCCTGAGCATCCCTACTGAAAACACTGTTATACCATTATATACTGTGACACACGTGCTGCTTGTGTGCACATTGAAGGGGCTGTATGTGCAGCCAGGAGAGCAGCTGCCAGCCCATTCCCCATGGTGATGCTTAATGATATGGAACTCAGTCCCCGGTGTGGGGCTGGAAGGCAGAGGGCAGAATATGGACAGGTGAGAGAGATGCTGGTGATCAAGTGATCCCATATTGGAGAGATCTGAAAACCTTGAGGAATGGTCTCTTCCCCCTGGAAATACCAGGGTCAATTGTGGAACCACCCAGTGCTATTCAAAATGACCTTCTCAGAGCAGGACCTTGCACAAGTCTTGCTGCTTGGCTTTTACTGTCCTATGAAACACCTCCTGTGACAGTCCCCCACCCTGCTAGCAGAGCAGAAGCTGCAGAAGGGGCTGCAGCTCTTGTGTCCTGCCCTACTTCCTTGGCAGGACAAGATGTGATTTTAGAGGTGAGTTCCTCCTAAGACCACAGCAGTCTTCTCCCAGCACTCGAGTTTCATGTGAAAGATCCTCCCTAGGTCCTTGAACCATAATGCCGAGGTCTCTCTTCCTTCAGCTCCCTCTCATGCTTCCTCGAGGTGTGTTGTTTGTACCTCAGGGGTACTGGCTGCTCTGTGCTGGTGGATCCCACATACCTTGAGTTGTGGCTGACCAAATGGACTTGGTGTCTTCCCTGGGACACTGAGTTGATTTCCAGCAGCTCCTGAAAAGGACACTGAGTGGAGGTTAGCAGGGAGAGGTACAGGGTGCTGGCTTCTTGGGCTCTTGATTTTTGGGGACTTTTTCCCTCTATGTTCATATCAAACTATCATGACTGTTGATCTGAACTTCTGCTCTGGGCTCTCTCTTCTTTGCTGCAGGTGAGACTAGTGAAAGAAGACGAAAAGGCTGAGCTGTGATTGAACCAGGAGATTTTGGACTGTGTCTGAGGATGGTGAGTGTATGTTCTAGTCTGCCTCTGTCCTCTGTGAGTGGTTTTCTGCTTTCTTTGTCCAAATCTTGTTCTGCTGCTAAATGTATGAGGATAAATACAAGAATGGGAAAGAAGAGTGCTAGAGTATTGAGCATTGTATATAATAATAGAGTTTTTATTACTATCACCTAGATGCTGTTGACAGGATAAGTTTACCCCTAAACTTGTTATTAGAATATCCCCTTTTGCCTCCTTGGACTACTGACATAGTCATCCAGTTCTTGTGGTTTACTGATTTATTTTGACTTTAAAACTGAGTGCTGGGTTTCTCATTCTGTTCCTCTGTCTCCTCTCAGGGAAGTTGTAACACTGTGTTAATCATGTGCTCTGGTGCTGCCAGGGTAGCAGAAATTTCGCAATAGTTAGTCACAGAAGAACATGGTTTAAAAGAATCTGGAAAGGCTGAACCACAGCCAGGTTGCTGATGAACTCAGGTAAATGCCTCTGATGCTTCCAGCAAGAAATACCCCCAAATGTGTGTGATCTGATGAGAGGAAAAAAGCTGAGAACAGCGATGTTGGCAGCTGTGCTGGAGTGTTGTCAGGGAATTTGAAGGCAACAGGGTGATCTGCATGTTGGGCTGTGGGTGGCAGGGAGCCGGAGCAGAGTTGCAGTGGCACGGTTTTGTCATCAGCGTCGTGCCACCCCCTGCCAGAAGTAAATCCTTATGTTGGAAGGAGCACAGAGGAGAATGACAGGAACAGTTCAAGGGCTGGGAATTCAAATAGAGCACATGAAAATTTAGGTTAAACATGTTAAAAACAAATAAATAAATAAGCTGGCAGACTGTCTGAGGAAATAGTGACATCTCCCATGGGATTGTCCCCCATGGGATCTGTTAACAGCTGGAATAGAAAAGGAAATGTGCGCTCTGCATTGATTGAACTGTCAGCTCTAGTAGTTATGCTGCAGCACTTCTCATGTGGTTCGTATCTTCATACTGCCTCGTTTTACCTCAAGAACTTCTGTGCTCTCTGTTGGAAGAGCTTCTTCCAACTTCAGGTTAAGGAGCTTGCTCTAAGGTGGAAAGATGAAAGTATGTCTTTGTAACCTGATAAAGTGTCATGCACTTCAAGTTTGAGTTACTCTGGTGTCAGCTGGGAATTGTAAAAACCCAACAACTTCTTGATATAGGATTGAGACGAGGGTGGTGCAGGTGGTGAGGTGCTGGTGCAGGGTGCCCAGAGGAGCTGTGGCTGCCCCATCCCTGGCAGTGTTCAAGGCCAGGTTGGACACAGGGGCTTGGAGCAACCTTCATCTACCAAGGGCTCAAAAAACAACTTTGGATTGTTTCTGGCTTACCAGGTCCCTGACCTGCATGCAGATCCTGACAGGTGAGAGCACACACCAGGGAGATGCTCCTCCCAGACTCTCCCAGCAGTGTTCACCGGTGCCCCCTCATCACTGGGTATCTGTCTTCAATGGACACAGCCAGGCCTTTTCCACATTGTCTGGAGGAATTTTTTGACGCATTTTCAATGTGTTAATTCACTTTTAAATCATTATATCTGGATACATGGAATCCCAGACTGGTTTGGGTGTGAAGGGGTCTTAAAGCTCACCCAGTTCCAGCCCCCTGCCACAGGCAGGAACACCTCCCACTAGAGCAGGTTTCTCCAAGCCCCTGTGCCCAACTTGACCTTGAACACTGCCAGGGATGGAGCAGTCACAGCTTCTCCAGGCACCCTGTGCCAGCAGCACCCTCACAGGGAAGAGCTTCTGCCTAAGAGCTCATCTCAGTCGCCCCTCTGGCAGGTTAAAGCCATTCCCCTTTTCCTGTCCCTGCAGGCCCTTGTCCAAAGCCCCTCTCCAGGTTTCTCACTGTTTTTGCTTCTTCCCAATGTATTGACAGATACTTATCCTGAGCTGGCCTTGATACACCCTTAGTTGTAACCACAGATGGTTTGGTTTCTTCTAGACAAGAGAGGCTTCAGCTTCTTATTTAATACCTGAAGATGACTTTACAGTTTCAAAAGACCTTCTGAAAAAGATATATGGGGGTGTTATATTTTATTAAAATGTTCCTTTGATTTTTTTTTTTTTTCTTTAAATATACTTTTTTCCTTTTGGAGAACAAACAACAAACAAAACACAAACCAAACCAAAAACCTCACCCACTGTTTTGGGAAGGGTGTAGGCTTTTTTTGTGCCATGACAAGGGTAAGAAAGCAGCTTGTAATTGTAAGCTGTAGAAGTAAGCACTTACCTCCTCCTACTTGCCTGTCAGCAGCTGAAGGTGGGGAGCTGATGTGAACTCCTGACAACCTCTTCTGAGTCCTTTTGTGACCTCCCTGGAAGGCTGTGACTGGAGTTAGAGGCAGGACTGCAGGGAGGGATAGAGGTGGGTTGCTGCTTAATGGCTGTTTTGTTGCTGGTTAACTTGAGCTTCAGGGCTGGACTTGAGGCAGCTGCTGGGAGGGTTGGCTGGAAAACCCGTTCCCTGCAGGCATGTAGAATGCTTAGTTACTGCCCCGTGATCACCACAGTCCAAGGGCTCAGCTACAATGCCCTTGGCTTAGCAAGGGCATGCCCCAAACCTTCTACATTACTCCACACCACCCTGAATGTGGATCTCAAGCTGTGCTCCCCTTTCTGCTCCTACAGAAAGTGCTGTTTTCTTTCTTTCTTGGTCTAGTGCTGGTAAAGAGCTTTGTTTGCTTTGATTGTAAGACTTCTCGTTTCTTTCCCAAAGAGTAGTTTCTGATGAAAATGACCTTCAAGATAGCACTAGTGGTGGTTTAATCCTTAACTGGCTAATGGCAGTCCTAATGAGAACCCAGTACCGTAATACATTACCTAAAACTCACCTGGCTTGTGAGTGCAAGCTGCTGCACTGCTCTGCCAGCAGCTCTGGCTCACTGAACGTTTCCCACAGCAGCATTCCCTCTCCTCGCTGCAGGGATACTGGGACTGAGGACACTTGGGTTTCCATGATGATCCACACCCCTTGGAGGGGACCTGGGCTGTTGGTCTAGGTCAGTTTTGCAGGTCACAATCCCTCGTCCCCTCTTACTGGCATACGGAGTTGGTAGCCCAGTCAACAGCCCTTGACTCCTGTCCTTTCGTCCTTCTTCTCAAAGGCTTCTTGCTTCATATGTCTGTGACATGCTTACCTCAAGGCAGCTTTCTGAACAAATATTACATGCAGCATTACAGATCTGTAAGCTCTTCTGTCATCCTGTACAGATGAAAAGATGGTGCTCACCATCCCAGGCCTAATTTACAGGGTATAAAATTGTAACTTCACTCAGGTTTAGGGCTTTTTTTTTCTGGGAGGCCACCTCAGTAGCTCAGCAGCCTTTCAGTTCACCCAAGGACCTCCTTAAGCTTGAGGAGATGAACTGTTTTCTTAGGGGACCTGAAACAAAGATGCCCTTTGCGCAACAGAAGTAGAGGAGGCAGGATAAGATGTCTCTTTGGCCACAGGTAGTCAGCTGTCTGCATCAGCTCATGTTGATCTCCTGCTGATCTCCTGCCTGGGCAGTGGAGAGAAATAGTGATATGTGTCTAAGTACAGTTCATCTGGTATCTGCTAAGCAGAAAGGATAAATTCTGTTAGGATGAGATAAAGCATACAAGTCTCTCCCTTCCCCTCCTTGTAAAAAGTTCAATAGCCAGTTCCTACCTTGATGCTCATTCAAAATACTAAGACCTGGGCAGATACAAGCTAGAGTGCCCTCATACCACCTCTGCTGCTGGGAGTGTCTCAGCCTGCAGCTGCCATAAAGGCTCAGTGACTACCAGAGCCCCAGGCTGTGGGGCAGAGCTATCCTGGCTCCCACTATTTGCTCCTGACATCCTGAGCTGCATCCCCAGTGCAGTCATCTCTTCCTGACAGGTTTTCTGTCATTTTCTCCAGCTGGATGCCAACATGGGCAGTCTGTGCGATGGGTGTGCTACCAGGGAAGTGGCTGTGGATGCAGATCTCTGCCAGCCATGGCCATAGCCCCCTGCTTTCCCTCCTCCCCATCTGCACCTACGTATTATAGGTGAAAAGCCCACCTATAATATTTAGAAGGGATGCAAATGGTGCCCTCTGCCTACTGGAGGAGTATTTACAGTAGTTTTATTTGTGTTCCTGAAAAGCAATAGAGGATAAAGGTATGTCAAGGTAGGGAAAGGCATGCCTGCACTGGGAAGCCTGAGTCCAGAGTGCCTCTGGTAGAACTTCCCTGCAGCAGATGGGACCAGTTTTCCTCTTCCTGCGCTTTGGTTGCTTGATTCCATCTTTCGTCAAGTGAGGGACTCTGCCAGCACCTGTGTTTCACAAGGGGTTTGGTTCCTCCCATACACGTGTGTGTCATTCAAGCTCTTTGAGGCATTGGAGATCTTGACTTGGGTGGACTGTGAATTTTGAAGGGGAGAGATTGAGCTGCAGACCCTTGAAGAGAAATCGAGGTGTCTGGGCAGGGTGGCTAGTAGCTGCTCTTCCAACCACCTGTCTTGCAGAAAGCTGGGCTAGCCCTTAGCAGAAAGATGGTTCCAGAAATTTCAGCACCTTTGTGATTGTCCCATGCTTGCAGAGTGTGTTCCCTGGGCAGCCCACCCTGTGAGCCCCCGTGCTGCAGGCTGGGTCCTGGTGCACGCAGGCATGTCTCTGTCAGGAGTTGCAGGATGGCCCCTTGGGCACCTAGCCTATCTTTGCCAAGCCCTGTGCTATCTCAGAACCTCCAAATCCCTTTGGGGACTTTGAAGAGAGGTTACAAACCCTTTATCTGCACTGTGTAAGCAGAGACAGGGGGGTGGGAGGAGCAGCATTGGAGAGAGACTCACAGCATCAACAGTGCAATGCAGATGAGAGGAGAAAGGGTCAATTACAGCCAACTGGCCTTAAGAACAGGCTGCCCCTGTTAATGTTCAGCTCCCCTCTTCCTCAGAGTACTGAAACCTTTAGGATTGTGGTAAATAGGAGAAAACAAGGGAGGTTTCTCTCTCTGCACATACACAGGGCACTTGGAGGAGCCCAGTCATGTGATAATAACCTTCTCCAGTCTGGTGGTGGTTGGTGGTGATGGAGCTGTTCAGGCAGGAGGCATCTGAGGTGCATTCAGGAAATCCCCTCAGCTAAGCCAGCTGGATGAGCCTGCCCCAGCCCCAGCATGCTCACTGCCACCACTCCTGTTTGATGGAAATGAGAGCAGGCGTTTTGGGAACGGCCGGAGGAAGAGGTGGAAGTGGTGAAGTCTGAGTCCAGCTCTTAAACTCTGGGAGCTTCCAAAATGCTGCTGAACTTCAGGGCAAGCTCTAGTTCTGCTCTTCACCAGGCTCCGTGCTAGGGCAGATGTTTGAGCCATGTGTGAGTCTTCGTAATGCTAAAAGTGCAAAAAACATTTCGTTGAAATCAGAAATCTATTTGTGGATGTTCAGGTCAGCTTAGGTTGGAAATTCAAAGTAACGGTCTGATGAGCAGCCTTTTTGCAACTGCAGCTTAGGGATACAAAGGTCCTTCTGCAGCTTGAGCTGGAAACAGTCATTGTGCCAGTCTTGAGGTCCTAAAGGTCTCACTGTGGGTCAGAGCTGACCTTCTCCATGGGTTGTTGTGTTAGAAGCACTGGTGAGGTGCTGTGTGCATTTAATACGTAAAACAGCGATACGTGCTCTGGCTGTAAAGACTTCTGTCTGTCTGCTGTTAGTGAGAGGCATGCTTTGGTGCTTTTCTCCTGCTACAGGTCAGTATAACAGGCTCCTTGCGCTTTTTGCTGCTCTGGTTTCTCAGCAGACCTCAGGAATTCACCCTGGAGAAGAGCCTATGGGGAGCAGGGCAACCCTCCTACCACTTGGTCTTGGCCAGGACAAATCCATAGGCTTGTCCATAGCCTTCTGCTCAACTTGTGTTGACTGTACATGACACAAACACCTTTTGGTTTGTGGATGCCCCCAAGGCTGGAAAACGCCTGACGTTTGCCCACCATCCACCATGTGAATGGTGGAGTGGGATGAAGCCGGGGTGGTGGCTTCTCTCCAGGCATGGTCATGTTTCCTTCTAGGGCTTGTAACCCCAATAGCAAAGCCTATGTGACCATGGTCTGTGGGATTCTTCCTGTGCATATTTTCTCAGTGAGGGAGGTCATTGAGTGGCTTTTTGCTGCACACTGCTGCCCTGCACTGACAATGGGCAGCGGGTCTGGGTGTTGCAAAGCTGTCCCTTGGTCAACTCTAACCCTGAACATCCAAATCTTTTATCCAACCTGAGAAAAACCTTTCAAGGTGCTGTTGATGTGGCTACAAAGAGCTGTTGGTGGTATCTTTGGAGCAACCACATCTAAGAGGAGCTTAATGACTACAGGTTGTACTGAGTTTTGGTGGTCCAAGAGCAAAAACGCTGATGTGATTTAAACAAAATAGTTGGGCCTGGGCCTTGGAGGGTTAATGATGGGCTAGGCTTTAATTCTGTATTCTAAAAATTGAGATTGTCACTATCTCAGCGGTGGGAGGTGGAGGGCAGAGCAGCAACTGATGGTGGAAGAGGAGACGGCATTGCCCAGGAAGCTGCTGTCCTGTCGCTTCTGTGATGGGCTGTGGCCCAGGGAGCTTGCAGTTTGCTTCTGGACTTTACAAACAGGCAGAAAAAGTCAGCTCCTGGGGGGGCTGCGCTGGGAGCTGGGTGTTCATCCCACAGTGTTTCCTGCACCCAAGGTGTTTCCCCGGGGTCTGTAAGCGTTGCTTAAACAGAGTTGGTGAAACTTCCTGCAGGATTTAATTGTCCAGGGGGTGGACCCAGAGAATCTTGTCCACACTGCAGACCACACTGTGGCATGTGGGTGCTGGTGAGAGCCAGAGACATCCAGCTACTCCCTGCACACACAGGAGCTCCTGGGGAGGAGGACATAAAGGCTTTGGGAGTATTAGGGCCCCCCAAAGCAGCTGACAGGAAATCTAGAGGGGGACTTTTTGCAAGGGCGTATAGGGACAGGACATGGGGAATGGCTTTAACCTGCCAGAGGGGAGATTGAGATGAGCTCTTAGGCAGAAGCTCTTCCCTGTGAGGGTGCTGAGGTGCTGGCACAGGGTGCCCGGAGAACCTGTGGCTGCCCCATCGCTGGCAGTGCTCAAGGCCAGGTTGGACACAGGGGCTTGGAGCAAGCCGCTCTAGTGGAAGTTGTCCCTGCCCTTGGCAGGGGGTTGGAGCTGGAGAAGCCTTAAGACCCTTCCAACATAAACCACCCGTGGTTCTATGATGCAGCAGTAAGGAAGCCTCGGGGCAGCCCCTTTGTCTTGGGCAGGGGGGCCGGGGCCGGCGGGAGGATCCCAGGCAGTGGTTTGCAAGCGGAGGCTCCTACTGCCATCCGCACGCATGACCCGGGCGCGGCGCTCAGCGCTGGGGCACAGAGCCTCCTCACCGCTATTGTTCACGGCGCTCGCGCCGCACGAGGCCGGAGAAGGACCGCGGCCGGGCTGCATCTCCCGGCAACCCGCTCAGCGCACGGGCCGGCGGGAAGGGGGCTGCGGCGCTGCCATCCAGCCTTCGCCAGGGTGCGGATGAGGACGGGACGGGATGGGGAGGGGAGGGGTGATCCCTGCGGCCGTCTCTCCATTTTCTGTCCCGCGTCACGGGGAGACGCTTGGATGGCAGAGCCTCGGCGGCCTTCGGAGGTAGGTGGAGTCTGGCCGTCCTCCGCCCTCTCTCCTCCATTGTCAGCGGCGGCACCTGCCTGGCCGCGGGCGGCAGGATGGATGCGCCGGCCCTGCGCGGCGGAGCCGGGCGGCTGCGGCATTCCCGGCTCGGGGGCTGCGGGGCCGGCAGCAGCAGGGCACCGGAGGAAGGAGATGCTGCTTGAGCGCGCTCGGCCCAGCCGCCGCCTCGGGAGATGAACATGAGTCTGCCAGGCCGCGTCTCCTGCTCCATGCTGAACTGCTTCGTAAGTGCTGCCCTTCTTCCCCCCACCCTCCTCGCCTCAGTGCAGGTGGGGCTGGAAGCGAGCTTCCCCATCCAGCTCCCGTGCTCAGTGCAGGCAGGGCTGGAAGCAAGCTTTCCCATCCGGCTCCCGTGCCGACTGAGGCCGGGCTGCGTATGGATCCTCCTGCCAGGCCTGGCTCCCCCCCCTCCCCTGCTAAAGAGTACCCTTCTCCTCCCTCCCATGTGCAGCCAGAGCACCCCATGGCCCCTGTCACTGCTGTGCTGCTGCCCTGCCCGGGCCCAAGTGCACCACAGCAGTGTCTGCATGGCTGGTTGAGTTGGCCAGAAGGCCCGGCCGAGCCTAGTGTGGTGTACAGTGCTGTGCTGTGCCATGCTATGCTGTGCCACGCAGTGCTGTGCTGTTCAGTGCCATCCTATGCTGCTGTGCAGTGCTGTGCTGTTCAGTGCCATGCTATGCTGTGCCACGCAGTGCTGTGCTGTTCAGTGCCATCCTATGCTGCTGTGCAGTGCTGTGCTGTTC
>JAOEHY010031833.1:23642-40337 GCA_025447955.1 Psilopsiagon aurifrons | reverse complement strand
GGGGCTGAGGGCTGGGGATTGAGGGCTGAAGGCGAGGAGCTGCGAGCGGGGCTGCCCCTCAAGGGCGTGCTTTGGGAGCGGTGCTGCGCCGGGAGGCTGCTTTGCCGTGCTAGCTACACCCGCCTCCATGACCAGATCCCGTTCAGCGCTGACCTTCCGCGCGGCAGCAAGATATTTTAGTGTTCTTAAAAAAGTGTGCTAACACAGAAAGCTCATAACTGTGGCAAGCACTGCGCCGAGTCCTGTCTAATATCCCTATGTTGCAGGACAGTCGTTCTTGCCTCCTAAACCCTCCTACCCCACCAAATAGGATGCTACTGCTCTCCTACATGATCTACTCGGAAGCTTCCTATCCATACAATTAGTAAGAAAACTTGTCTACATAGCCCTAACTGAATGTTGAACCATTATTTTATTCTGCACAGTGATCATGGAGAGCAGCTTGTAACCTCCCCTTTCACAGCAGCCTTCCACGTGTTTAAATACTGTTAGCATGGCTTCAGTCTGCCTTTTCTGTAGACTAAACAACTCCTCTTCGTTCAGTCTTTCCCTAGGTTGTCTTTTCTAGACTTCTGATTATTCTTGTTACTTTCCTTTGGCGTCTCTCCACTTACTTGAAGTGGTGTGCCAATAACGGGATACAGTACTTTGGTTGAGGCCTTATGAGTATTGAGTAGAGTGGAAGTATTACTTCATGTGTCTTATATATCAGACTCCTGTTTATATATCCCAGTATGATGTTTGCTTTCTTCACAGTATGACATTGCTGACTCATACTGTTTCTGATTTACTAAAACCCCTCTGAATCCCCTCCTGTTATCAGAATTTCATGCACTTTCCCAGGTCTTATTCCTGCTCAACTGTAGTCCTTTATGCTTGTCTGCATTGAATTTAATACTGTATTTCAGGCTACTCACACAATTTGTCAATGTAATTTTACTTAAAATCTTGTCCTCCAAAATGTATGCTATCCCTTCCAACTCAGTTATATCTGCAACCTTAAGAACCATATACTCTGTCCCAAAGTAACTCATAAAGATATCCAAGAGTAACAGATCTCTGCAAGCCCCTGTTTGACATATCTTTCCAACAAGTGATAACAATTCTTTGGGCATAGTTTAAACATTTTGAACAAAAGAGACAGCTAGATCTCTTTAAAGTAAAGACATATTTTAATGGCTTCAATATCAAGCTAAGAATGTTTAGATCAACTTTGTGTAATGCCTGAATAAAAAAATCGTTCCTGCTTCAATATCTTTCAGGTTTTCTTTTTGAAATGTATGGCAGAAATTTCCAGTATTACAAGTACACTGTTTTACTGAATCCTCAGCAGGATCAAGATTCCTTATTACTCATGAATTCAAGTGTTTGCAGAATTGAGGTCAAATGCTTTCCCAATGACATTCTGAAAAAGGGGGGTGAGAAAACCAAAACCAGAAAATACCTTAATTTCAAATGGAAAAGCAGACACACATCTTTGTGACTTTCTTCATACTTCAAAACAAATTAAATGTGTTACTCATCAACTGTTTTCCACTTAAGATCATCTTTTAGCCTAATTATACTGCAAGTTCTCTTAACTAGGGACTTCAGCAAGATCATCATCACGGCTCAGCCGAACAGCATTTCTTGGAAGGAAGTGCAACAGGACAAACATGGAATTTTCCTTTAAGATTTCTGACATACTAAAGGGTTGTACAATTGGTATTAGATATTTAAAAGCTCCACATCTCATATCAGGCAGACTGATGATTGAGAAGCCACTGTTGAGGGATCAACTGCCTCAATTACATTAAGAAAGAACATAAAAGATTAATTCAGACCTTCCCAATGCTTTTGAGGAAAAGCAGGGCTCTATTCAACCCCCAAAAAATGAATTAGGTGTGTTCAGGTTGCACATACGAAAACAGGATGATCAGAAAGTGAGGTGTTCCTGGTCTCTGGGCTATGTGTATTCTCATTCGAAACACAACAAAAAATGTGTGAGTTATAATACATATCCCCAAACATAATTTTCTTCTTAGATGATAATATTTTTTTCTCCACAAATCACCCAAACTTATTTAAAGTTAGAGAGTCATCGTCTAAATTACTGAACAATATAGAAAGAACTGTTTAATTCTGAATATGGCATTTGCAGGCTTAAAGTTGCCTTGAGGCTGTGTATCTGATCTGTTTAAATAAGCACTTACATATTAAAGCCTAATTTGGCAAATACAAAGATTACTTGCTATGGATAAACATACATATTTGCTACTGACTACCAAAAAAGGTGAATGGAAAATACCCCAGGAGACAGCATAGTGACATAATCAGGCAGCTCAGCCCTCCAAGAGCCTCCTTGCAGTTGTTAAGTGTAAAAAAATCAGTGTACAAGATTAAAGCTGCCTGGTGGAGTTAATGCTTTAATTAGCAATAAAACCATCAAAACTACCATTATTTCACTTTATACTAGCACAACAGAGCAAATAATCAGACTGCAAATCTGTATACATCGTTCGTCAGTGTTCAGCAAGCACAGTAACAACGTCTTGTGGTTATTTTATGTGGAGCGGTACAGATTGCTGATACCAGCACATCCCCTTTAGAGAGCTTTTCTAACTGTAATGTTTTAATCAGCACGATCTTAACTAGTTTGTTATTCGCTAAATATATTAATATAATATGTTCATGCACTAAATATTAATTTTATAGATTAAAGGAAGCTAGTATTGAACTGCTTGATACTTTACAGGTAAAGAAAACATATTAAGCCTGTTGAAAAGCCCTGGAATTAACAAACAGAACATGCTGCAGCCAATTTATTTTTTTTCTGTTGATGGCGGTACATAAATAAATTTTAACTCTTCTGCATTTTTAGACTACTAAGAAAAAAAACCCCAAGCACTGCCTTTGAATAGAGCTTTCACTGAAAAATTACTGTGTTACCCAATGGCACAGGAAACAAACATATATTATTTAGTGGACATTCAGTTAGTTGCTATTTGCTCTGGTTTTTTTCATTATATTTTTTTATGAAGACATTTCACTACTAATCCACTGGTAGCTGATAATATCCTCAGGGATAGTGGAATCTTTGTGAATGTGTGATTTTTCTGGAAATAGTGCAAAGCTGAATTACCTACATGCAGGTATCCACAAAAGAGCCAAAAATAATGACCTACATAGGAAGTAGCTGTATGCTTCCCCTAAGTTCTGAGAAAAAGTATGGGTAAAGCTGAATGATGTGGATTTCGGGCTGACAGGAAAAGGAATGGCATGTGTGAGGGCCTGCAACCTTTCTGCCATCCTCCTCAGGAATGCAGGGTCGTTAGCTAGGGAGGCATCTCTGCTGTCCTCTTCAGGCTTGATGGAAACAACACATTTCTCAGAGTGAATAGCAGGAGCTGTGTCCTCTGTTACCAATAAAAACCATTCTTTTCACTTTTGCTCTGCTTTTTTCCCCCCTGTGCTTATGCAAACACGTGCATTTCTCTTTGTGTTTCATTTGTACCAGTTTTTTTATTTCAAGTCTCTGTAGCTGGGATCCATAGATGCTCCTCTTCTTCAGGCTGGAAATTGCCATTACATCTGTTTGAACAAGGAAAGTGTCCTTGGACAAGAAAAGCAAAACTATTGCCAAAAAAAGTGGAAGGTGCATTAAAGAAAAATTTAAGAGATTTACTTGCATTATCGTGTTGATTTTGCCACTCAGCCCTGGAGCAAAGTAGAATACAGCTGTTACTTTTAATTGCACTACAGATTTGCAAATAAAACCCAAACTGTTTCTTTTTCATCAGTACCATCTCTAATGTCTTTACCAGATAGTCTTTTCTTCTGCATTGCTTGAGTGAGACTCGGTGATTAATGCGATGGACTAGACAGACAACTGAGTGGAAATGTTAAATAATCACTTGTTTTTATACATGTAAAAAAACAGTTCCTACTCATGTTGGAAATCCTTGCTTTTTTGAAGGGCATTCTTCCATCTTGCTTCCTTCTAATCTAAGGTCATTTAAGGAATAACTGCTTTAAATCCTCGTTGATTACAGTGATGTAAATGTCTTTGGCCCAGCCACAGCAGTGCACAAGACTTTCCACACATGAATATGATTAAGCCAAAGGCCACAACTTTTATGAACTACATTGCCTAATAAAACAGGGAAGAACCGCTAGACAGCTGTTCTCCACAAACTACCCAGTAAAACAGGACCAGTGAGGTTCACCAAACTGTGGAGGCCAAGCTAAATGTTTAAGAGAAGGCTAACCGCATCCTCCCTCCCGCAAAAGTGACCAAGGCTGGTGGTCCCAAGCAAAGTGTCTCCTTCTACCCTGTCTGTGCTGGGGAGAGAAGAGTAAAGTAAGTAGTAGCTTTTTCCTTTGTATAAGGTGCTAAATTTTCCGTGCTAACTGACGCCTGGCTAGTATTTAAGGCATGAACAGTAATTCTGGCCACAGCTAATATGTAAAACCCACACTGGAAACTTGCTCTCCAGTTGTGTGTATGCACAAACAAGTTCTCTGGTCTTTCCACTAGCTGAATTTACTAGTAAAGCCACACCACATCTTCAGTGTGGTAACACTTTTTCTCACTGTGGAAGGAAAGTGCTAGCCAGCTCAGAGCAGAAAACCCAGCAACAGTCAGGGTAAATGGCAATAGTTAAAGAAAGAGAAGGGGTCAAAGAGACCTTCAGAACAAGAACTGATCTGTAAGAAGGGGTAGCTGGAATCCACACAGAGTTGATATAACTTCTAGTAAGAGCATCACACAAATTTGAGATTTCCTGCCAGAACACAGATGATCACTGGAAACTCTTGTTCCTTGCCTCCAAGCCACCACGCTTGCTAGAAGAATGGAGAAAGCTGTCTTTCTCACAGTGTTGACCTGTTACCAATCCAATATGGACTATGGGGACAGGCTGAGAGAATTGGGGTTGTTCAGCCTGGAGAAGGCTCTGGGGAGACCTTAGAGCAGCTTCCAGTAGCTAAATGAGGTTCACAAGAAATCCAGAGAGGGGCTTTTTATAAAAGCAAGTAGTGATCAGACAATGGGGAATGGCCTTAAATTGAAAGATGAGAGATTTGGATTACATATTAGGATAAATTCTTCACTAAGAGGATGGTGAGACACTAGAACAGGTTGTCCACAGAAGCTGTGGATGCCCCATCCCTGGAAGTTTTCAGAGCCAGGTTGGATGGGGCTTTGAGCAACCTAGTGGAAAGTGTCCCTGTGCATGGAACTAGATGATCTTTAAGATCCCTTCTAACTCAAACCATTCTGTGATTCTATAAAATATGTTATCCCAGAGGTGCTGCTACCATCACCATCACCTTGGCCAGCAGCAGGTCCTTCTTGGAGCCGGCTCACGTTGGCTTCATCCGACATCAGAGAATCTTCTAGCAGCTTCTGACAGAAGCCACTCTATAGTTCCCCCACTACAAAACCTTCCCACGCAAATCCAATGTGCTGCCATATCACCCTTGTCTAAAAATTCTTTCAGCAAAGAAAACTGTCACATTAATGACACATGAAATAAATTTGTGTTGCAATGTATCCTATTTTCAACTTGCCTGGAGGAACTTATTTTAATTTTCTTTTTCACACTGAACTTTATGCCAAAAGTAGTCCCTTGGAAGAACATCAGTAAATACCTTTATGTAATGTGTCTGTGAAGATATGATTAACTTGTGAACAATTCACAAGAAGACAAACTGAATTTTCTGAATAAATTAGTAATTGCACATGATTTTTAAGACTTCTATAATAGCGAATATACCTCTTTCAGCATTTTTATGATCAGACTCTCCAAAAATAATCATCTGCTATTGATCTCCAACAAGGAAGAGGACATACATGAGTTGAATGAATCTTGAACAAGTCCAAAGGAGGGCCACGAGGATAATGAGGGGACTGGAGCACCTCCCATATGAAGATAGGATGAGAAAGTTGGGGCCGTTCAGTCTGGAGAAGAGAAGGCTACGTGGAGACCTCATAGCAGCCTTTCAATATCTGAAGGGGATGCTGGGGAGGGACTCTTCAATAGGGACTGTAGTGATAGGACAAGGAGTAGCGGGTTCAAACTTAAGCAGGATAAGTTTAGATTGGATATGAGGAAGAAATTCTTTACTGTAAGGGTGGTGAGGCACTGGAATGGGTTGCCCAGGGAAACTGTGAATGCTCCATCACTGCCGGTGTTCAAGGCCAGTTTGGACATAGCCTTGGGTGATATGATTTAGTGTGAGGGGTCCCTGCCCATGGCAGGGGGGTTGGAACTAGATGATCTTAAGGTCCTTTCCAACTTTAACTATTCTATGATTCTATGACATGGGAAACCCACCAAAGTCCCCTTTCTGCCAAGTTTAATTGACCTGCTCCAAGTCATCTATGATGTCAGCCTCAAAGGTAAGATTACAGCTTGGGGTTTCCTATCTCAACCTCTCCAAAAATACATTTATCTTAAACACTAAACTGCAGATGTTATAGTCATGACTGTTATACCTGAACATGCCGTTCTGCATTCACTGCAGCACATACCAACCATGCTTTCAGTATGATCAAACCTAATTAGTTCCCCAGACCTCTAAGCTTTATTTTAATGGTCTCTGAATAGCATAAAAAAATATTGTGGGTTGGGATCCACTTGGCAAAACCTGAATTCCTGTTCCAGGAGTTTTTCTTCCAGAAAGAGATCTCTCTAGACCTTGAATTATTTCAGTTATGCATCTACATAGCTCTTCAAGAAGCTCCCATACTGTATGTGAAAAAAGTATTACAAGTCTGATTACACAAGGACTCAGATGTGAAGAGATAAGAGACTACTCCTCTGCTCCTTCAGTGCTCAACCTCCGTGTTCATACTGGAAGATACTGATGATCCAGTACAGTTGTGTGTTGTACTGAATGAAGCTGTCTCACTGTTACTTGGTTCTCCCCTGTGACTGTAACAAGTTTTTGTTTCTTTCTTTATCCCCAGATTGCAACTTGCCATTTTTAAGGAATAGATATGATATATTGACTATTCCAGTGTACATCACTTAGTGAGCTAAGATCCTCATGTTTGGCTACAGCTTTTAGGTGCTATGAATATACAGGCAGTACAGTCAGATGTACACCTCAGTCTGGAATTACTCATCTGAATGCACACTTCCCTATGAAACTTACAGGAGAGATAGGTTTGCACTGACTGCAGACACCAAAGCATGATTTTCTTGAGTAGGCAACTATTCTAGTCCAAAATGAATTTGAAATGGCTGTAAAGTTGTCATTTAGTAGCCTCCCACTTACCTATATACTGCTGTTAGAGTCTATATAAGGTACAGGGCAAAAGAGAATGAAGCCTGGTTACCTCCACAAACCATCCAGCAATTCATCAGTGGTGCTATTTCAGTGCAACATGTCAGCAAATGAAGGCAAAGATGACTGAAGCATGAACTGCTTGAGTATACTTTGCCAGAAAATGATCCCCATTTGGATAACTGAATGTAATATGTCATAATCAGCTTTGAAATGTCTAATGTGCCCAACAGGCATTTGTGTCACTACCCAGTATGGCAAAGGGCTCTGACTCACATTCAGAGAGCAAACAGCTGCAGCAGTTAATGATGTTATCATTCCCACACCCTCTGTTGTTTGCTACAACACCTTTGCCCGCAGTTACCACCACAGCAAGAGATTTGGCAGCCACAAACATGTACCCGCACCTCACCCATACCACAGCCGCATGCCTTCATGTGAACTTATCTTTATCAGTGACTTAAGCCATGACACAAGCAGCAAGGCCGGGCACAAATCCCTGCTGCCACTTCAGCTGCTGTGACATCCACCAAACTGGGGAGCAGATGTCCTGTCTGGTCAGTTGAGCATCACAATCTGATTCAGCAGCTGGCCTATCATAGCTCTAATTAACATACTCTTTTGGATATTCTTGATATTATTTAGCACAGTAACACTCACAGCTGGAATGACAGAGGGATAAAATTTCATATACTTTTCCTGTCTTTCTTACTGCACATGGCAAACTAAAATCAGAACTAACTGCCAATAATCCATAAGTGAGTGTGATGAGCAGAGTTACAGATCTGGGATAACTGATTTTCAACACCCTGCTTTGTATTGATTTTCTTTTGATGTGGTATCAAAAGTTATGACTCACACAAAATGCTTTCAGTCAGCACTAGCCTATGTGTTTCCAAACTAATTTCCTCCCAGGAAATTTTGCATCTTTGAGAGCAGTTCATTTACCACTACCAACACTATAGGCATTCTTGAGGGATCTGGAGTAGTTTTATGGCATGATTATCACAGATCTGTGTTTAGCTAAACTACAGAGATAATAGCAACCCAGTAAATAAAGAAAATAGTAAGGAAGAAATAGATAGGAGAAGCACACCAAGCCAAAATACCACCTGTAACAGTTTACATGTCTAGTTCTGTACTCAAGTAGATCAAGATGAAATCTTGCAGTTAAGGTTTTGGGAATAAGGAATATTCAACTATTACTAATCACAGATTACCTAATACTAAGGATATACCACCACATACCCTTTTAGCATGTAATAGTGGATCAGATCCTGTTGGGTTTGCATCACTCAGGTAAAATTTGTGCTGGTTAAACAGACTAAAATTCATGGCCATTTTGGCAATACATTAAATAAATTAAGATCTTGTGCAGCTTATTGCATGGACCTGATGAAATACTGTGAAAAATACACATCTAGAGTACTCTGAGAATAGAGATTCAGACTTAAAACCAGATGAATCAAGGTTCAGACTTAAAATTAGATGTGCTAGCTCTGTAATCTTCTCACCATGCAAAACAATTTGTAATATTTGGAGTAAATTTCTACGGTTACTTGCAACTAAAGTACACATTTTTAGAAGAAAACACAGTATTTGAGTAGTGTTCCTTTTAAATGGACAAATGTACACTCACACCCGCAGCCACCCACACTGATGTATGTATCTGTGACTGCTGAAGCACATCAAGTGAAGTGCCTGGATTTTAGATCCCCACTGGCAAAACCAAACCTGTTAGATGCTATGCAATTCTGTCACTTCACTGGGGTGCTTCAGTGACAGCTGTAATCTTCTGAAAAATAAAATTTGGTCTCATAAATGTCTGACCTGTTTGGCCAAGTTCCTACAATCCTTTGCCTGCACAAAACTGCCTTCTCCTCAGGCTCTGTTATCCATTAAAATGTTACCAGAGATCTCCACTGATCTCTTTGTCATGCAAAAACTTTTCCAGAATATTCCCTGCTAGATTTCAGCTCTAACTGGTAGGCGTTCATATGTTTATGTTTGTCCTGAATCACTCAATGTCTGTCTCAAATGCAAAACAAGGACCCTTCAGCCAGACTCTTGCCATACAGAGGCATAAGAAATTTTTGGGAGATCAAAGGAGAAAATCTGGCTGGTCTGAAGGGTGATCACTGCTAACCCTGTTTCATTTTCTGCCTAGTGAATGAAGAGAAGAAAGCTTTATACAATATGCAATGTAAACACAACAGAGGGCATGAGCCTGTCAGCCTATCACTGACATGAGACATGCATACCTGGATCCTGACAGGAACATTTTGTGAGCAAAGGCAGTAATGAGGCTTTGAACAGCACACGCTTAAGAATGGTGAATGCTTTAGAGCTGTGCTTGTGCAAGTTGCAATTTAAGAAGCTGGAAGCTTCAATCAGAGCCACTAAAATTCAAAATGACAGAAACTTGCAAAATTTTATTGCTCTGCATTTAATAAAATTTACATTTACAAGCTGTCAGTTTGAAACACTGAATAACTCATAGTTTAGAACACCAAACCTGATTGCACCTGAAGTTCACTGCCTCCTACTTAAAGTATTTTTAAGATACTTTGAATAATTCTTCAATCCACACACTTTTGTTTTCTCTCTTAATTCAGCTTTGGCACCAAAAATATATTGGCTTTGCAGGAAGGTCAGGGAAAGGCATGTATCTTGTTACCGTTAAAAATAGAATAATAATAAATAGGCATGATTAAAAACTCTATTTCTGCTTGTTTAATGTGCTAATATGAGAGCATTAAGGCCAATGTACAACCTACAGCTTGGTTGCTTCAGCTGTCTGGATTTTTTTGTTAATTTACAGACTCAATTATGCAGACTCTTAAATCCATAGCATTGGTGGGTGGTAAGGTAGATGGTTAATGAAGAAACGTGGAGTAGGAAACTCCTTTAATACCTGTTTTATACGTATCTTGGGTAACATTTTTAGGAGAACAAGGATCAAAGATTGCAACTTTAAGAAATTCTCAAGGCAGGAATAAATGTACATGGCTTTAAGGCACCCCTAGAAATTATGAGACGGCTAATATCCCCACGATTCTGTGGTCTGTTCTGAAGCAAAAATATTAAGCCAAATGTTTGGCTCTTACAATAAAAACAGATTATCTAATGGTTTCCAGTGGGAAATACAAGAAAGACCATTCATAAAGACTCTGTAATAGTTATGAATTATAAAGACTTCCTCATTTTCAGTATAAACTGAGACCCCAATAGAATCTGCTAGATATTTATTCACATGCCCTCAAAGGGACTGCATGTGGACATTTTTAATTAACATTATTTGCAACACCTTACTCAAGTTGTTCATTACTTATTTGACACGTTTTTAAGTCCTGACCAGAAAGTTTTCATCACTTACTCTAATTACACCATTCTTATATGACTTTAATACTTTTAAAAGGATACAGTAATTTGCAATTTATACTTATTTTAATTAAGAAAGAAAACCATGTTTAAGTAATCTAGGTCATAACATAGGGGGGAAAAAAAGGAAACATTAAATAAACTTTGGTTCATTATCTTTAACATGCCACTAGGCCTTCTCTGAGGAAAAAAAGATAGATCATAAAGACATAATTTGACAACTCTTCTGCATTTCCAGAGATGCCTCTTTTGTCCCCATTTTACCCTTCCTTTTACAGCTCCCCAGAAGGTTGTTATGTTTATTAGTGGGTCTAAAAGAGGTACAGCACCCTCAGTTCACCTCCATCTGTCCTCACTGCTCAGATGTGTATGCCAGTCAGTTCAAATCATTAATCTAGGGTAAAACTTCCTTGTCTTGCCTCAATTGAATTATTTTCCTTTTTTTTTTTTTTTTTTTTCATGAAGTTTCACCTCTCAGGAAGTTTGCCATTTGCCAGAGCTTTATGGTGAGTCTGCAGAGATTTGTCTGAGGTTACAGTGCGGGTAGCAAAGGCAGAAAATATGCTGGAAACTGTTGACAAGACTTTCATGTTTTTGTCTACAAGGATAAATAAACTCTACTAGTCTCTTCCTAGAGAATGGTAACCATGACTAGGAGAAATGTGCCACTGGAAAGACCTCAGAGGTCAGAGAAACCTGAGTTGTTCCTTGATAGATACAAAAAAAAACCCCTTCCCATCCTTCAAGAAGGTCCAACAGGCTCAGTTAGGCTTAAACTTTGCTCTTTAGCTAGAAGCTAAAATGTTGAAATTTAGCGTGTTACAGAAAAAGGGCACTTGGCACTTTGAAGGTTTGTGTTAAACTCTCTGCAGGCTCGCCTACACCTTTTCCTTTACAAATTAAACCGGTTTTGTAAATAATGGCTGAAACTCTGGAACACAAGATGGCAGTGTCAGACACCACGTACCAAGCCAGCGGGGGACTGCAGGCTGGTTCCACTGGGTGTCTTGGCAGGGCAACAGAAGCAAACAGCACCGGGGGCTTCGTGCTGTCCTTGATACTCCCGTGGAACTCTTGCTAGAAAGCTAAGAGACCTTTCTGTTCCGAAAAATGCCTAGAAAATGCTCTATAGAAAGAATAAAGAAACGGCAGTGTCTGCGGAGCAGGCATTGCTCCTATACGGATCTCCGAGATCTCCAGGTTTAAGATAGTGCGTTAAGGCACAAAGTAATGTACCTTCTGAAAAAATATAGAGGAAAACAGACCTTCTGAAACATTGTTTTTCTTCCCCTGCAGTTATCCTAGCAGAGAATGGAAATACAGGAGGGGGAAAAATTGTGTTTGATCGTGGTTTGGGAGTTTTTTATCCAAATTCATGTATCACTAGTCTCTGCAGTGGCTAGAGTGACACATGGTAAAAGCCTAATCTTTATCAAAGACATACAGGAAAATGTCTTTATTAGTTCCATTTAAGAATGGCTTTGTCCTGTTGCTTGTTTTAGGAAGCTCCCTATAATCGGTGAGGGTGAGCATGTGAAGGTCAGAGTGGAGAAGGTGGGAACATGATCTAAAATGTTGCCAAAGCTGCAGACCAAACGTGGCAGAAATTGGGCTCTCTGCAGTCCAGGCACCTGGCAGAGCCTCGGTGGGGAAATACTGGTTTAAACCTTTTAATCACACCAGTATGTCCAAACCCAGTGGAGGTCATTAACAATTACTGCTCTGCTGAGTTTGAGGGGTTCTTACTGGGGTATCCTCTATGACTTTCAGAGCGCCTGAGCCCCAGCCCTGCTCCCTCCGAGGGACTTGGCTCTGTTTCCCTGCACGATACAGATCTAGATCCCCAACCGCCCAGGAGCAGCCAAGCAAAACTTCACTGGCTGTCCTTGAACACTCAAGTCGCGCCCTTCTCCCTTTGACCTCGGACCTTGAAGATCCCCTGGGGCGAGAGGGGGGAGGATAAGAAGGCGTTTGAGGGTCCAGGTGGTGCGGATACAAGTCCAAGAGCTCAGCGGTGCTGCTGGCCCTGCAGAAAGAAAGGGCCGGAAGGATAAAGCACCCTGGGAGGGAGATGGCAAAGACAAGCTGCTGGAGTCCCGCATGCAGGAAGGGAGCGAGGGTACAGGGGAGGGACTCGGCTCCCAAACTCCCTGCCCACCCCGTCGCTTTCTATTTTCCCCTGAGGTGTGTTTGGGTCCGCCTGAGGACCGGCGCGTTTCGGACCAGCCCTCGCCCTGGTAGACTGTACAAAGTGACTCCTAGTGCCCTCATTTGCAACGAGTGGTGGACTGGTGTTTTCTTCCATCTTTACCTCGAAATAGAGGGCTGAGAAAGTATGTTGTTTAGTTCTTGGAGAAACTGCAATAACACCTCAGAAACATCCTAATCAAAATACCGAGAAACCTCAGGCAGGCAATCCGTTTAGTCCTTATTTTAAATCACGTCGATGGAGAAATCTCTCAGTTTTCCCCGTTAGAAAGGCTAGGAGAAACACACGTCCTCCCTCCCAACTGTCCAAAGCGCGGTTCAGTGTCTTCTGCTCTTTGTAAGGCCGTTTCACTGTGGTCACGGCGGGGCCGGGCCGGGGCGGACAGGCGGTCGGTCCAAATTCAGCACTGGCCCGCCAATGATAGTTCCCTCTCGCCGCCCCAAGCTAAGTCCTGCCCTGCCGCTGCCCCGCCTGCCTTCCAGCAGCATCTTCCCGTCCACGGCACGGTATCCTTTCTCTCTGTCTCCCGCGGCAGTTTTTTAGCAGGTGCCCAGGGAAGAAACAGCAAGAGGAAAAAATAAAAATAATAATAAAATAAAAAAATTAAAATGAAATAAAATGAAATAAAATAAAATAAAATAAAATAAAATAAAATAAATAAAATAAAACCATAGCTGCCAGGTTTGGGTGGGTTTTAAGCATTTGAGATGAAGAGAAACGATATCCAAGGCAGCGAGGAAGGTCTGTGTGAGGAGATGATGAGTGCGTTTTGCAGCGTCTCTCAAGGAGCGCAGTAACGGGATGAACGCGCTACGAAGACCGCGTAATGCCCCGACACGCTCGGACTTGTGACCCTCACCCTCACTGGTGATCCCCAGCCCAATCTGCCTTTCCCAGCGGAAACTTGCATATCTTAGCGTGAACCTGTGCTTGTCAGTCGTTCTCACTGCGCTTTGGGCTGCACCGGTGAGCATCGCACTGCGGGGAAAGCAACGCGGAGGCAGGACCTTGTTTGCTCCCTGTCTACCCTTCCTCGCAGCTCTGACTGGGATAGCCGCAGTCATTCCTGAAGAAGGAAATGTTTCATGTAGCTCTTTAAACATTAGTGCAGCAGAAATATTTGGGGACTAAAAAGCAAGCCATGCCTGCCGGTCTGTGGAAACGAGGGGGGGGGTCTAGCTCTGCAGCCCTTGGCAGTAGCTTTCTGCCGTGGACATTTTGGCAGCCCTTCCTTCGTGCTAGGGGTAAACGCAAACGAAACGGCTTCGTTCCTTCATTCACTCAGAATTTAAAAGGAATCATTCAGGATAAATCCACACCCGGTAGCTTTGGCAAAGCATGTCCTGGTGCGGAGGGGCTGGGACATGCAGCGGGAGGGAGCCGCGAAGACCGGGCCGGACTGGGCAAGTGGAGCTGGGGCTGAGATGGTGGCTGTGCGGAAGGACCTTCCATCGTGTGCACCGCTTTCCAGCGGAAACGCGGAGATAAACGCCCCAGGAAAAACGATGGATGCGATGGAAAGGCACTTTTAACAGCTGAACCTCCCCACCACCCTTCTCTATCTCTCCCGTACGGGGTAGTTCAAGGCCATGTGTCTCCACGTCGAGGAGGATCGGGATTTCTTGCCTGCTCTGAGAGCACGAATAAAGGCGGGGATTCCCTGGCAGCGCTGGCGACGAGGCAGTGGGAGAGGTACAGCCCGCAGGACACCTCTGTCAACCGGCTCAGGCTGCACTCCCGGCACTTTCTTCGAGGGTGACCGCCCCGAGGCCGAGCACAGCGAACCGACGGGGCTCGCTTCTGTTCCTGCCGGCTCGCCCCACTCATGCCCGCTGCTACGAAGCTGCCAACTTCCGGTGGCAAACGGCGAGCTCGGGCAGAGCAGGGGCCCATGCGGTGGTGGGCTGGGTGTCACCCCAGGTGCCCCACTCCCCGGAGAGGAGCTTGCTGCAAATGTCTTCAGGGCCTCGCCGACGAGACCTGCGCGTTTCAGCCACATATGGTGGGTGGATTTAGGTGTCAAAAGCCGGCGAATTAGAAATGGTAATTGTCCGTCATTATGGGTGAAACGCGATCTATCACAACAACTGGAACATGTCTGGGCACTAGCAAAAATAATTTGAATGATTAGCGATCATTATGGATGTCAAGCCGTGTCCATTAAGTTGTATGAAGAAATTATCCTTGACGTGCGAAATCAAACTACAAATACACAGGCCTGGCATTGAGGAGACCCTCCCCGCTGGGCCGCGGGAGGCCGGGAGCAGCCCGGGAGAGGCACCGGGGCGACCGCGCTGCTGGGCTAGGCTGTGGTGGGCCAGGGCTGGGGCTCTGCCCCGACCCCGCGTGTCCTGCCCACGGAGATCGGGCGGTCGGAGAAGGTGTTGCGGGTAGAGGGAGGCGAGAGTCAGGAAGCCGGGCGGGATGCGGTTGTCCCGAGTAGCCAGAAGGCACCTCCCGGAGGAAAGAAGAGGTGGAGAGTGATTCTCCTGTAAGGGTCAAGTCTGACCCTCCCGTATTGTCCCAGGCCTTGGAAGAAGGGGCCGCTCGGGAACCTGAGCCACGGGTGCTCCCGCGGGGGTGAAACTCGCCCTGGCCCCTCTGTGCCCGCCTGGCGAACGGGCTGTGCCATCGGCCTGAAAACGATAATCTCGCAGGGGCGAGAGCAGCTCTCAAGCAATGCTCACATTGGAAAGGTTGCGTATATTTTTCTAAGATAAAATGTCGTGTTTTCCTCACAGAGTTCGCCTCTCACGGTGAGGGCTTGTGGAAGGGTTTCATTTTTTTTTTTCCCTGCAACTTCGCTACCGATGTTTCTTCAGCAAAATTGTTCGCAAAAACGAAGCGGATATTTCAGCACCTCGCGAAGGTGCTTTTAGTAAAGCTATGCCGTTGGGATGTCCCGAGCCATAGCCTGACACGGACATCTAAGCACAACTTCCCAGGGTCCGCGAATCCGCGGCGCAGACCGCAGATTTTTAAGCAAAACGTGAAAGCTTTTCCCTGCAGGCGAGGAAAACCGATTGTTCCAGAGATTTTATTGGTGAATTCTAATCCGATAAATTATTAAAATTTCAGAAAACTAAAGGAGCCTTCAAAGTCACTTGACAAAATAACAGTTAACAGTCAGCACCCCTGCAGAGCTGTGTTTGCAATCAGCGAATGAGTGCAGATGTGCTTTCCTTGTTGCCCTCTCTGGAAAGAAGTTGTCTGTCAGTAGAAGTTTCTCGTTTGTGATAATTTTCTACTTTTAACTGAATAAAGAAATCGCGAATCGTTATTTTATTTTATATTTTTTATTAGACAAATGAAACCCCCTTGTTGGCTGTGTTCATTCTGCAGTGCTGTGCCCCTATGCAGGATGCAGCGGCCACTCCACCACCTCGGTAAATCCGTTCATGACATCCTAAATCCGCTCACAATACTCCTACGAGGGAAAACGGATCAGCGGGTCCTCGGCGATGTATTTGAGGCTGTACCCCCCTCCAGTCGCCCACTTCCAGGGCACGCAGTGCCAAACAGTCGGGGCCCTGACCCAATCCATCCCTCGTTTCCCTATCCCGAGCAGAGGAGCCGGCACCAGCCCGAGCGCTGCCGTCAGCCGTCAGAACTGCCTCCCTCCCGTCCCAGCCACCTCTGCTTTATGCGTACGCTTTGCAAATCTGTATTATTCCCGCACAAGCCAAAAATAATATTAGTCCTCTCCACGCGCATTTCATCCCTAATTATCACTCGAGTCCTTTGCGACACAAAGGCTTTCCCCGGCCGGTTTAAGCTCAACGCAGCGCAGATCCACGGGCAAAGTGCTTTACCCTTTCCCGGGTGGTGGGCTG
>JAOEHY010031833.1:0-15877 GCA_025447955.1 Psilopsiagon aurifrons | reverse complement strand
CTCCGCGGGGCGCGCGGCGGGGCGCGCCGAGCTTTAACCCCTTGCAGCCCGCGGGGCTCCCCCTCGTACCCCGTCGGGGCCCGCGTCGGCCCGCGATGGGAGCGCGTCTCTCCCGGGACCGGCGCTGTGTGCGCGGAGGGAAAAGCGCCCAAACCTCCTCCAGCTCTTCCTGCGGCTGTCAGCGCGCAATGGCCTCTACTGGTTTTCCAAAACGGGCTTTTCCGCACCCCGCTGATTTAAAAATGGGGTCGGTCTTTTGTCAGGGACGGTCTTGTGTCCGTGAGCCTCTTAAAAACCTTTATAAGAGGACAATTTATCGCAGCTTCAAGGAAAGCGGACTTTAATCTGCGATAAATTGTGCTTCCCCTGAAAGAAAACGGCCCTAAACAGCACGCTTTTGGAAATCATCACACGCACGTGAATGGTATCGACGTGACCCGTTGCCAAACCGCCGGGCTCCCCGAGCACCTCTGCTCCCCTTGTTTCAGACGCTATCGGCATCCTCGGAGCTAACGGGAAAGTCCCGGCCAGGGTATCCAGCAGGTACACGGGAAATGAAACGCCAGCGCTTCTCCGCAGTGGGGTTTTGGTGCTGGGGTGACGCGGCGGCAAAACGATCTGGAGAGTATCAAAACGCTGACCCTCAGCCCCTCAAAATCGGTTTTGTTTAGGGAACCCCATTCCCGGTGCCAACCTGCTGCTTCCCTGGCATGTGTCAACCGCCAGCACTTCCCACCTTGTACCCGCAGCGTCTGTTCTCATCAGACCGCGAAGCCACCACAATTGATTATCAACGAGTCCGGCACCAAATAAATGTTTTCGGTCATTATTCTTACCCGGAAAATAAATTAACGAAATAAATAATCCCGATTTCATAGCACGGCTGCGTCGGGAAGCCGGGGAGCACCTTTGTGTAACTGAGGGAGAAGAGGCTTCAATCTTACGAGCAAATCCAGCCCGTTTTAATAACCCCGCTTACTCGTTATCTCTTTTTCCCACCCAGGTATTTCCCGGCAAAGCCATCGTTTCTGCCACCCAAGACTTCGGCGCCACGGTACACTCAGGAAATACCTTCAGTGTATTTCCTGTAAAAAGGGAATTTATTTTAAGAGGTGGAGAAAAGTAAGAGATATCTGGGGAAGCTGCTAGAAATCCGCTTGAGAGGAGATGAGAGAGAGGCATAGGAAGCGTAACCTGTGCGTGCCTTTTAAGGGGTGCTAAAGACCCGAGAGGTGAAATCTGGTGTATTGGAGGAGATGCATGAACTTAGACGTGAGGAGAGGAAGGGCTCCACTCTTCCAAAGGGGAAAGGTTGGAGGTGCGGGTGGTGAGAGGTGTGATTTGGTCTCCAGGCACGGCCGAAGCGAGGAGCTCAGCGCGGGGCCGCTTCTGTGCTGGGGCGCTGCTCAGGTGCGCAGACCGGAGACCAGGCGGCCCTTTGGGGCCGCGGATGCGGCAGAAGAGGCGCTCTCCCCGGCGGAGCCCCCGCCGAGCTCTGGCACAGGCAGCTTCCAGCCCGCGAGGTCCCTGCTTTATAAGGTTTCGCTCCGAAGCTCTTGGAAATGCCTGCGGCTCGTTTACAATGGCTGTAATTCTTTGCTAATTTACCCAGCTCCCTCCCTGTCACCCCTTTTTCTTTTTCCTCCTTTTTTCTTGCTCTCTCCCGCCTCCTGGGGCGATCTCCGCGCCCTCTTTCCGACCAGAAAACTACTGTTCAGGGGAGGAAATGCCTGGGGACGAGGCCGGGAGGAGAGCGCGCAGCAGCGGAGGTAAGGCGCAGGGGAGCGGCGGAGGGAGGCCGGGCAGGGCCGGCGGCCCGGGGGCTGCGGCGGCCAAGGGCCAGCTGGGTGGTCCTGCCGCGCCCGCCCTCCAACCCCTCGGGGGGAGCCTGACAGCGGGACGGAGCGGTGAAGGGAGGGATAGGGTGAAGCAGCGGCCCGGCATTGCTCCCCGCTGCCCTCCCGGAGCGGGGCTCGCAGCCGGAGCCCGGCCGCACTCAGCTGGGGCAACACCGGGGGACGATGGCCCCTAACACTGTGTGCAGCGGACACGACCGCCCCTCCGGGCGTGTGGGAGGGAAACGGGGCAGTGAAAGGCTCGGGGGGCACGAGAGGAGGCGTTTGGGCGGGGAGGGCAGCGCCTGAAATTTTGCAGGGGGGGGCACAAGTTCGACCTTTACCGCACCCCTGACAAGGGCTCCGCACCCGCCATTGCGCTATTTGGGAGCAGCAAAACCCCATATACTGGGCCGGATCCGCCGTTCTACAGCCGTGTTCACACGGCCGAGGGGAGCACCCACCCCGCCGTGCTCCACAGCCGCAGCCCCCAGCGCCCCGCTGGGTGCCCGGCCGGCAGCCCCCCAACCCGCTCCGCTCCTCGCGGGGAGCCCCGGCTGCGGCGGGTGGGCTGCCCCACCTAGAGGCTGCCCCGCCGCACTGCCCGGCCTCGGGGAGCCCAGAGGGGCCCCATCGAGGGCCGGGGGAACACAGCGGTGCCCAGGCACAGCGCCCCGTCCTGTATCCACCGACAAGCCACGGTGTGGGCTGAGAGAGCAGGAGCAGAGTCCGTCTGGCTGCAGCGTGAGTGAGGGGGCTTCTTGCAGTCACCAGAGGCGTTTCCTTTCCAGGTGGGGAGAAATTGGCTCACAGAAGCACTGCGTATAGTGCAAAGGGCAATGAAACAGGAAAGGATGTGTCCTGCTCACGGGCATCTTATGAAAGTATCAGATAAACGTGTGAAAGATGGTACACACACGAAGGTAGCTGCAAAACCTTAAAAAAAACCCCAAACATTTGTAAGGAGCACACGATTTTTATACACTGTATAGAGTTACACAGAATGACCCAGGTGGGCTTCTGGGTGGAGATAGCTTGCACTGGAAAAAGGGAATGGTGTAGCATTTCCTTCAGGATAGGATTAACTCAGTACGAGAAATTACTCAGGGAAGAAGGCCCCATGTGCCAGCTCCCAGGCAGAGCCAGGCCAGCTCAGACCCACTTCTGTCCCCACTGTCTGTCCCCTGGGCCCTCCCTCCTCAGGCCCTGGGCTACCCCACGCTGTGGCTCTCTTGGCAGCACTTCCCAAAGCCTGCAGGTTGGTGGTAGATAAAACCTTTGTCATACCCAGTTAAAGGTGATCATTTTTTTCCTAGACAGAAGCTGTCTCTCAGACTTGTTCCTAGTTTGCTTCCTGATATACACAGAGGGATGCAAATCCTTGCAGTTTCCTGCTGTGTCTTCCAGGGGCTTAAGTGGAACACGGCAAATGGTACAAACAATGCTTTCTCCTAGAAGGAATTTCAAACTCCTGTGACTCTGTTGGTGATAGGGAAGATTTAGTTCATGGCTTTTACCTCGGCTGTGCTCCTCTGGCTCTGCAGCAAGGCACACGAATGTGTCCTGGACAACTTGATGGTTTTGCAGGAAAACCTCAGGTCATCTGTTCTTGATCAGGTTTCATCTCTATTCCTTACATAATAACAATATATTTCCAAGCAAATGTAACCACAGCTACACAGTAGGTGACAGTTGTGTATCTCTAAAACAAGTTACTAACAAGATTTGTCCCTGTATTTCACAAGGGATCTCATGTAAGTAACTGCTGCAACACTCAGCCTTCAAGCTGCTTTTTGCTGTTGACATCAGGATACTGTTTTGTTGCTGAGATGTCAACTCTAAGATGCTTCCAAACTTCAGTGAGAGGGGGATACACCACTTACACTTGAGAGAAAATCTGAATGATTTTTAGTACCCATCAGAATATTGAAGTCGGAGAATGTGCAAATATAATACTGACAGTGAGAACTTTGATCTTATTAACTTGACAGCCTCTTAGCGTATTAGTTCAGTAGGTTTTAATAGCTGGCTTGCACTCCCCTTCTCTGCTCTTATTCCTTATTTGGGGAATAGCCTGTGTCCTTTAAGGCTGAGGGGCTCAAATACAAGCATTCCAATAGGAGCTTAGAACTGAACTGAAAGGAACACTTGAGTCTTGCTGGTTGCATATATACAGTGTCATGGTTTGGCCCAGTTTTATTGCTCAGAGATGCTATTTCTGGGAAAACCAACCCAAACCACCCTCTTGTTTTCTGGTTGCTACAATAAAAAGTGAAGGCTCAGCATGCAGAGTACCAACCATGAAAAAAAACCTACCAACATCTGACTCACTGCATGGCAGTTTTTCTCTGGAATTATTCCTCCTTGAAAGACCTGAAAAGGAAAGGACATACAGGCTCTCTAATCATCATGGTCCAAAGAAACACTGAAGCTGTGCACTTGTTTCTGCTGCATGGTGCCAGGAGACCATGAGCTGCATTCACACTGAGCCTCATCCCACAACCATCTTCAGGCCAGACCATCTTTGAAATGTATTTTTCTTTTTGGTTCTTTCCTTATTTTCATGCTCAGTTTCCTACTACCCCCGAAAATGGCAATATAGACCTCATCTTCTGACGTATTTATCTGCAGCACAGAAATACAATCTGGACAAGATTAAATTAATTTACTAATGAAAAGCAAACCAGCATATCCAAATGGCCAGATATATTTTATAGTCAGTAATTAAAGCTTTTGAATTCTTCTGTGAAAAAATTAGCATGATATTTAGCCCCTGTATTTAGCTTTTTATCTGTTTCAAGCAATTTTTAGAGGAGGAGGCAGTCTATTTAATTTGCACATTCTGATAGAAAAATGAAAGTAGAAACAGACTGAATGACCTATGCCAGGGTCATATATGTGTGAGTCATCCGTACAGTATCTGATCTATCAACTTGTTCTGATCTTTTCCTTATTATTTGCTAGAACATTTAAAAGAACGTTCGCCATATTACAGTAGGTGCATTTGCCTTGTTCAAGCCTCTGGGCTTTTAAGAACACTCATAGCACAGATTAATCATTTGATGTTTATTTGGTACAACATCATATGAAGTCCAGGTTTCCTTTACCATTGCTCCTCAATCTATAAATAAGTAATAACCTTTCCTACTTTTTGTTTGAAATAGTTGAGCTCACTTTTCACAGATGATGGACTAACTTGGTAATTAAATCAATGGCTACACTGGGGTAATATTTAAATATTTTCATTGCTTCTGACACTTAGGTAAATCAAGTAAGCCTGCTGGCCTCTCAGGATACTGGAGCTGTTTACATTTATAAAGTGATTTCTCACCTTTGTCTAAGAGTCACACCTTCATTCATAGCAAGTCAATAGTCTTTTTATATAAATTTTTCTTCTCTCCCTTTGTTATTCATATCAGGAGTAGACACCCACTTAAAGTAATATCTGGGAGTGTTTGGGATTTACCTGTTATAAACTTACACACATCACTGATTACTAAAAAATTCCAGAATCTGAGATCAAGGACTCATTTGTTTCACATCCTCCTCACACTGAATGTGAGGCTTAACCCAAGGAGGTGGGATGTGGCATTTCTGTGCATGTCTTTGGTGACCTCTTGTATGTAGTGTGGGCTGCTCAGAGGAGCAGACCTGAGTCAGGAGGTCCAGCGCTGGACTCAGGTGCAGAGATGAGAATCATGGTATATCCATCCTGTTTTGGCTATGTGATTGACTTCATGCATCTGAAGAGAAATCAGAGGTGTGAGTTCACCAGGTAATTGCACAGGGTTGTTGGTAGTGTTCGTGGGAGCATCCACCCCTCTGTTGAGCAGAGAAGGAACCCAGACAGTTCATACTGAGCATCTCACTCATGGTAGCTCCATTCTCTGAAAGGACCCCAGCCTCTGTGGGAGCTTTTTAACACCTCTGATGGAAAACCAGGTCCCAGTTACGCAGGCTCTGTGACAAGGGACTTCACGCCTGCAGCTGCCTCAATGGCCATGGTGGTGGCCTCACTGTGATCCATGCCCCATAACCCCTGGCGGAGCAGCCAAGCCAAGCTGCTTGAGTATGGAGACCTTGGGTCCAGCATTGCATTTATGAAGTCAGGGCAATTAGCAGGCTCACTGTATGAATTGTTTCCGCTGGCATTGATTTTGTATGCATAGTGATGGTATATTTCATCTGAACACAGTTTTTACATTAAATCATTAATTCTTTTGGCTTGCTCAGACAGAACACAAATACTTACACAAACTTCACAAATAAATTAGTGACTCTGCTTTGTTCAGCTCACATGCTAATTTAATTGGCTGCCTGAAAATTAGCAAACATGACTCAAGTTGTCTGCAGATACAGATATTGTTCATATATTCTGTGTGCATCTTAGAAAATAGAGACTTTGAGCATGTCAATTATAGATGACTCCAAATACACTGTCTTGTCCTTACGACATTCAGTTCTCTCTCAGGATTCCTGTCTTCATTAGTATTGTCTTTACCTAAATTCAAAGATTTTGAGATATATGTCGCCTCCTTCTGTGCGTTTTTATGGTGTTGAGGGGAGCACAGTCTGAGTGTGTTCTCAGAGTACTCTATGACAGTGTCATAGAAGTAGCTCTCTCTATAATTTATTAGCCAGACACATTTAGCATTTACCTAAGAGAAAAAATACATATTAAGGCAGGTGACATATGATGAAGAATAAATATGTGTAATATGACAAAAGCAGTTTGCATCCTACCTGCTGCATGGATAGAGTGAAGAAGTCTCCGGTACTAGAGGTCTCCTGTGGCTTAGTGGAACACACTTGCAATGTGAGAGGGACAAGGCATGCAGTAAACAGAATGTCAGTTATGAATTCCTTGGAAAACTAAGTAAGTCCTTTTATTTCTCCGGGAGTTTTTTTGCAACAAAGGGATGCAGAAATCTGCCTGCAAGTGAAACGGGAAGGCAGAGGAGTGCTGGCTGGAAGGACATTCTGGTAATACTTTCAAGATGGCAAGTTGTGATTTCCTGCACTATGGATGAGGTTATTTTTGGCAGGAGGAATGAGAACTTTCTGCTCTCCCTGCTTTGGAAAGAGGGTGGTGTGTGGTGTGGCCTTCTGGTGTTTTATAGTATCGTCTGCATTTTATAACAGTTGATTAAAACACCCACATTTTTCTCTATGTACTCTCAGTGTTCCAGCCCCATAGAGGACCATGGCAGACTGCTGACTGTAGGGAGCTTTAAAACCCAGTCTTTAGCCAAAAATGTTGCTATCAACTGTCCTTCTATATCTCTGGGGGACTTCTGGTGTGGCGGTATTTCTTTCACACAGTTTACACTTTGTGCAACACCTCTGTGTCAAAGGAATTCCCTTTGAGAAGGGCTGTGCAGTGCAAGGTGTTGTTTTGCATTAGATATGCTTCTTTATCAGGAAATACAGCTCTTAGTAAAACAAAGTGTTATGCTTCATAGCTTTAAAATGCTGTTTGTAGTATGGTCTTCTGCAGAATATGCAACAAAGCCCTTTTAATCTAGCCTCCATGTACTACCCGATGACTGGTTGGCTGAACACCCCAAACACAAATGGTGTATATGCACATCAACCAGTCATGACCATGTTGATATTCATATCTCTGACTTTACACATAGATATCATGGAGGGAACAACAATTGTCCAGAGGCTAAAGGACCTTCATACATCATTCACAGAGTTCAATTTAGCTGCTTTAGTAGCTCCTCAAGAGCTAATGGTAAGAAACCTCTGCAGCCATAAGGTGTGTTGACCCTGAGAACTCTTGGCAGACTTTGTGAAGAGCAGCAGCATGCTGGAGACAAAAGTTGACATCGCTGCAGTCCATAGGGACTATGAAAGAGCTTCAAGCTTCCAACCTCAGATGCCTTGCTCCTTGGTCTCCATATGGCCAGGAGCACTACTACCACCCCTGGAGCTACTTTCTAATACATGGTGACTTCAGAAGCAGGCCTGGGCAGATCATGGAACTGCCTTGGTATAAGGTAACAGCTGCTTTTACAGAGAGATATTAAATGTCAGAACACCTGGATAAAGAGACAGTAAGATCCTTTCATGGAGGACAATACAAGACTACCAGCTGTGGAGCTGAAAAGTACCCTGTCATCTCCAAATCAATGTTATGACAGGAATCTGTGCTTCGCTTCATTTCAATAGCCCTAGTTCTTTGGACATGGTATGTGGTAGTGGTATTTCTCATGAATATCACAGTCCCAAACTCTTACATTTAATAAACTCCTTTGCAAGAAGTGTTGATTCTGAGCCTCACTGTAAGATCAGCTCATGAAAATACTCGGACGTTATTGGCTGTAGCTAGCTTTGATGAGCATCCCTTACCATGTGCCCTAGCATCTGGGCCCCAGCCTGCACAGAGAAATCCCCTGAGCATTTTCTTCAAGATGCAAGGAGTGTTTGATGATTTCCTTCAGGAGGGGATTTATTTTCCCACCTGCTGGCTCAGCTGGTGTTGGATGTTGACTCTGTCTCAGTTCTTGCTTGCTGGGTCCTGGGAGCCTGACTCCAGTTGCATCAGAGTTAATAGGAAACTCAGAAGAGGAATAAGAATGGATTACGAAAAGGGAATTGTAATTGCTCTACTCAGTATTTTCACAGCTTCTTTTATCATCTTTACTTTTAGTGGCTAGTAAGAGTAAACATGAAGGCCCCTTAGCCTGAGTCTAAAGTGCTTGGATATCAGTCTGTTCATCCACAAAAATTCTTGGTCATTTCAAGAAGTTTGAGAGGAGGCGAAAATAGAGCTGAAGGAAAGACTTCTAAAGAACTGAAAGGAAGACAGTGGCAGAGGGAGAGCTCAGATCTGGTCTGATCCAGGAGCATGCAACAAAGTAATGAGGGAAAGAAAAAGGAAAGTGGGAGAGACACGGCAGGGAGAACTTAGAGCTGAAACGGACCTTGTGGGGGAACTGTAGTGCATGAGATGGGAACAAATGGATACTGAGCAGTGAAAGACAGGTCGGATGAGAAGTAAGGATGGAGGGATTTACACTGGAAAAGTGCTAGGAACAGGGGGCTGGAAAATGAGAGATCAGGGAGGTCTGGGATTGGTTTGGGATCCTATTAAGCCTCTAAATCTAACTTGTTACACTTGAGAAAAAAATGTTAACTACATTGCTTCTCAAGCAGTTTGATGTATAAAAATAGACCCACATTACATGGAATTTAACTTGTGTATGTTGTATCTGTAAACATAACACCTGGTGGATTTAGACCTAGGTGTTGTATGCTATACAGTATATACAGAGCTGAACAAAGGTATTCCTGCTGAAGTCGGCAGCATCCTGCCTGCGTGGTGCAGTGCATTGCCCAGGAGGAGCTGGCGGACAGGCAGGTGAGGATGCCCATCTGCGGTGACCCCAGGACCATGGCAAGCCTCCTTGCTCCTCTGCCTAGCCCTTTCGGGTCTGGTCTAACCTCGATCAGGCTCTGGGTCCATCCATCTCCGGGGTCTAGCCAGCGGCTAAGTACAGCTCAGGGCGCACGCTGTGCTACCTGACAGGCACCGGTTGCCATCTAGTGGCTATTTTAGGGGTATCTCTGTGTGGAAAACATTTTTCCAACCAAACTACAGCCCAGCAGTTGCTTCTCCAGAGGAGATTTGCACGATTTGCCCCAAAGCTTTCTGAGTGACTTGCACAGAAATGAAGGGGCTGATGCATGTAGTTGAGAATGGGCTTCCCTTTCTGTAGCACACACAGTTTAGCCTTGTTGTGCAGTCAGGCAAGTTACTCACCTGCCTTCCAGGTGTGCATTTTGCTGTGGGAGAAGGTTGGGAAGGTCTCAAACCCACCCGAGTGGGACATCAGCCCTGCTGAGAAAAGGATGGCTCCTTACTGGCAAAGCAGCCACGCTTCCAAATAGTTCAGCCTCACCAGCATCTTCACCTCTCATTTGTTACAATTCTGGCCCCCAACAGAGTATTGGAATAAGCTGAAAATTTTCTTATTATATTTCAGTATATTCACCCTTGCCAGATCCCAACCAGACCAAGACACAGCATTCCAGCTGCTGGGTGAGCACAGAACAAATATTGGTCCAATGGAGATGTTGCACTTTGGCTTTGCACCATCTCTCTCCCCTGGTCAATGAAAATTGAAGAGCTGGAGCAGATGGACTGTTTCAAATCTGATGCCCTTGAGCGAAAACAAAAGTAATTGAACTTCTTTCCCTGTTTTAAAAGCTGCCAGTCATTTCCCCAGTATTTCTAAAGTGATAAAAGCTAAGAAAATTTGAGAAAGGTGTGAAAAGAGGGAGAGGAGCAAGAGAATGAGATCTGGGAAGGATGCCCTTTACTCACTGGTGTCTTTGGACAATCCCGTTATCTCAAGAAACCAAATCGACAAGTGCCAAGAGAAGGATTAAATGAATTAAGTGCAATACAACCCCCCAACAAGACTTTGTTATTTTTTCACAAGGGAGACTAGTATGAAGGAATGAAAGATTTTTCCTTCTCTCTCATGGAGGGCCTCAGCACAACACATTCCCACATCCAGTACCGCGGTAGCATTTGCTTCTCTTTGTGTTCACTTGTGAGGGATTATTCCACTTTGGATTATTGCCATTGTAGTATATAATCATAGCAGCAAATATCCAATTGTACTTTTAAGTACTCAGCGCTTACACCCTGAGCCTATCGCTTTTTTCAGAAGAAAAACTTCCCCAGTTCTGAAAATACAAGAAAATTGTCTGAGCATCTATGAGGGTGTACTGGTAACTGGACAGGGTTTTGCTCATGCCAGAAAAATAGAGCTATCAACATGTAACAATAAAGCTCTGTGAATGTGTTATATGGCACAGCTGCCTTTCTCCTTTCTTGGCCACACTTGAAGAGGCTCCTTGGTCTGTTAGCTCCAGGCTATGGGAAACTAACGCATACCTGCAAAGCTTGACAGCAGGGGAAGAATCTGAAGCCTCTGCATGAGAAAAAGTCAGAAAAACAATCACAGATGTCTTAACAGTGGGGAAAAGCAAGCACTTTATAAAAAATTATCATTAATTTTTTTTTTATGCGGAACTTTCCTTGGTTTATGCGTTTATTTCAAAACAGAAGAGAAGTTTGCTTTGTGCTTCTCTTTAAATCGAGGCTTTCATGTTCTTCCTTTCCTTTTTCTTCTTTTTTTTTCAGTGGGGAAAGCAAATCTATGAGACATTGAAAGCTGAGAACAAAAACAGCTTTGATTTTTGAACACAGAAAAGTAATGAAACTAGATTAAGCAAAATGCCACCTTCAAGGAGGTAGCTCTCTGCTGTAAAGATATATGGTCATACAGGAAACTAAGGGCATAAACTGCAACAAGAGAATTTCAGGTTAGGAAAATGTTTAAAATCTAAAAGCAACAAGGGAGAGGTGACATGGGGGTCGCCATCACTGGAGATCTGTAGGATCTGGTTAGACATCAAGTATTTGGAATTACCTGAAGCAACTTGCCCACTGGGTTAGCCAGTCCTTACCTCCCCCAGGAGAGTGGCTAACATGCAGCTGACTTCCAGCAGTGCTGGTGCTGGACCTTCATAAAGAAATAAACCAACTCATTACAACCTCCAGCCCCTCTTTGGCACTCCCATCACTCCTACTGTGTAGGGAGCACGGAAGGGGAAGGGTACAATCTCCTAGCATTTGCCCTGGGCTCAGGAGCCCCTAATGCATATCCCTGGTGGCTTCCCTCTTCCACATTCGTGTCCAGTCTCCGTGTCCCCACCCTCTCTGATACAGAAAAGGAGCTGGCATCTCACTGGGATTGCACTCAGGAGTGTGGAAGTTCTGTTTTACTTTCATTAAAGCTTCTTCAAATGGCTATTTCTCATGCTTGGGGGGTAAATACAGTACAAAGTTCAGAATCAGTTGAAATAAGCTTTATGATCAGTTGAATTTTAAGTAGCCTTGTATTACCTATTTACTTAGCCTGAAAGCTCCTAGCTGAAGAGAGTTAAATAAGCACTATATTACTGAGCAATTCTTAGCTCTTGTCTATATAAAAAGAGCAGAGTGAACCTATTATTGTCTGAAAGGACAGTGATATTCCAGATCTCTGCTTGCTTTGGGTACTGCAGCAGGAATGACTATTTAGCTTTAACATCTTTAAATTTATATACTAGAAATGGTGCTGGAGCATCATGCATGTGATCATGGAGCAATTTTCTCTATGTATTCTTCTTTATTCATTCACCATAATATATGTTGACTAATATAAACCATTATACATCATGTGTGATGTTACAATAAAATCTAGAAAAGGAAGGGACATCATTAGAGGGTTAAGGTGTCCAGCTGACAATAGGACTGATGTCTTTGATATTCTCTCATTCTCAGTTATGTTCTCGGTATATGCACAGAGGCACAGACAGTGCCTGTTGCTGTCTGGCTGTCTGATTAGTAAAGGTACTGAGTTTAAAAATACAGATGAATTTTAGTCCATTCATGTGGTTTGCCAGTGAGGGAGGGCCCAAATTACTCTGAAATACATCATAGAGCTTTTTATTCTTTAGCTCTATATCCAGGAAAGAGCTGCACTTCTTGTATGGCTTAGTTGGAGCCACATATAAATGTTGTCCCTCCACAAGGAAAAACCCAAAGCAGAGCTCACCAGGAACACAGGAGGTATGTAATCTGCAAACCAAACTCATGACTGACAGAAAGGTTTGTATTTCCTCAGCGGAAATCATATTTATTTTCAATGTATTTGGTGACATTAGAGACCATGAACTCTCAGTTTCCTGCATTACCTTAGCTTGCTGATAAGGGATGCTGATGGTGGGAACAGAGATGCACAACCACAGTAGACCTGCGCCTCTCATTCACAGTTAACTCTAAAGCAGAGTTATGTCAGTGACTGTGAAAACTTCATAACCAAAAGGTAAGCTAACAGTAACATGGGGTGAGTGACATTATGGTCACCAGTCCCAGCATAATACTTATAATTTTTTATTACTTGCTTTTCATCTCTACTTTCTTGTCTAAGTTTTTCTGTCTTCAGCTTTCAAAAGCTGCATGAGTTCTCCCTGGGACATAGCTGACAGCAAGAATCCCTGAGTAGCTGGAAATCCATGCTTCTTGCAAGAAGCCTCGTTTTGTCAGGAAAAGATAAAGCCCACAGATTAGCTCACTGTCCACTTACACACCAGTTACTTGAAACAGAGCTACTACAGATGTGTGTGAGAGTTGCTGGAGTACCTGCATGATGAACTTTAGCGTACCCAAATCCACGGTAGAATGGAGGGGTGATTCCACATTCCTTCTGTGCCGCATGGCGGGCAGCAGTATTTGCACAGCCCCATCAGCAGAAAAGTGACCACATCAAAAACTCATCAGCAGCTCTGCTTTGTAGAGGAAATGTCAGGCTCCCTGGTCCAGCAGGGACTGTACAACCCAACACTGACATGGAGGAAGGAATTGGCCAAGCAGCAGATGAAGAGGGGAAGTGAAAGGTGCCCTTGCAGTCACAGCCTGACCACAAACTCCTACCCTTGGCTAATCAATTGCACAGTCAGTGGCTAAACCCCATTCCTGCCCTACTAAGTTACGGCCATTTCAAACTATGTTTTCCTTCCCTGGTTGTTTGGCAAGAGCACGATGTTCCTAGCTTTAAATATAGCTATCTAGGGACTCCTAGAGAGACATTCATGTTTATTACGTTTTTATTTTCTTTTGGACTCTATTCACGAAGCCAGAAAGGATAAGAGCTAAAAAGCTGGTATTTGGAAAAGGAAGGGGGGTTTAAACCAGAAATAGCATTTCAAGGAATTTTGGTTAAACGACAGGATCTGGAAACAAAGACTAGAATATAGACAGAATTTCCTTGGTGTTTGAACTTTCACGTTTTAGTAGAAAAACCCACCCTGCTTGAAGCAGGCCCAGGATTCTTGAGAAACTGATGGAAGTAATGGAGTGTGACACACATAGCTGGGACAAGGAATCTACTGGAAGGACTAAGCACAGTATCTTTAACAAGTTGCCAAAACCTGCAGACAGCTGACATGGGCAATTTCCTCTGAACTGAAGCTACAAGCAAATGAATTAGATGGAAGGCTGTTGAAATCGCGGAGGTAACAGTCTTCTGAGCTGCCATGTTAAATGGCCGAGCAGGCATACTGAGAATACCTAAGTTATCAAGAGCTGGAGTAAGCATATGGCATATGACTGCGCAGACACCTTTGATAAGATGTTCACATGAAATCTTAAAACTGAAACATCTCACACAGAATGACTTCAATGGAAAAAGAAGAAAACTTTACCAGTTAAATTAACTCTTTACAACATAAGCAGGTACAGCTTCAAGGAAATCAAACACTGCTTCGGTAGGATGTGTAGAAATCACTCTGTGTATCCCAGCTTCAGGGCAGCAATTCTCTTCACACCAGTGACTCTCAGCACCAGAGAGGTTCTGCTAACTCTTCTAAAAGCAAGGAATGACAAAAGTTTGTGTTGGCAAATGATCTTTTCCCATTGCAGAACTTGGTACCAATATCAGACTTTGACCACCTTTAGCGTTGCCACCTCAGCCTGTATTGGATGTGCATCACTGTGGATGGCTGTTGATTGTCAGGGTTACCAGGAGCTCTTGCTGCTCTTGGTTGCCAGGTTTTATGGTACAAATTTTTACTGGACAGACGAAGGCAGCTCAGGACAGTACACAGCCTCCTAGGGATTGGGGCCAGAGGTTGCACTGTACATGATGCTCTCAGAAAACAGATTGAGAGAGGAGAAACAGTGGATGTGTGTATTTGGGATGGATGTGACAGACTCAAAACCACCACTGAAACCACCTGAGAAGTAGATGTGTTACTAGAGAAGCTGCTGGAATAGAAAACTGAGGTATTCAGAGATCTGCCAGCATCAGCAAAAAGTTTGCCTCAGTTGCTGAGCGTACCTACTGACTTTGGATCAGGTTCTAGAGGGAAATGTCACCAGATGCAAAAGTTAAGATGTTGCCAGATCCCATCCAAAATGAAAACTTCAAATGATTTTTCACTGACTGACCTTTAATTGGTTTAGAAAAAACAACTCTGACAAAAAACCCCATATCAAAAAAAATCCATTTGTGTGATTTAAAATCAACACAGTAGATAACCCCAGAGTATTATAGGCTGAAGACAATAAGGAACTGTAAATAATCTTTAAGTAGAATGCATGAGAAGATATGAAGGGATACTGACAACTAGCCAACAGTCAGCTAGGTACAATCCTTGTTCTGCAAAACTCAGCAGGGGGACTTGAACTCCATCTTCCACAAAGACAGCTCCAGTTCACTCAGTATTTTAACATTCAGAGAAATGAATCAGCTCCAAGATAAGGAACCAAATTAAAATCAGCCCCTATAACATAAATAAACCCAGTGAAGTGGTTTCAAAATTTATTTGGGTGGCAGGGTAGCTGTATTCTTGCACTAAATGTTGCAAGAAACTGCTTTAAGCAAACATGGCCATGAAAAGCATTCATGGCATTGTTTCATCATAGCGCAGAACAGTAGTGTTTTCCTGCATGGGGGAAGGAAAGTACAGGTGCATTATACAGCTATCAAGGCTCTAATTCGACTACAAACCTAGCTTCTGAACAAGATGGATATGTCTCCTGCTGCATCCCAGGTTAAAATATTCCTCTGCTCCATCTTGTTCCTTGCGCACAGGAAGTGATCTGGGAGACAGTATATGAAAGACTTTGAATGTTTACAGTTTCTAGGCCCAAGTAATGCTTAAATACAGCAAACCACTCCTGTACCTACAAAGTGTAATATTAATTCAGGTGACAGGCCCTTGAAACTCCTAAGCAAAGAAAACCTCAAATCTAAACATGGATTGACAGTGATGTGGCATGACAGAAATGCCTGTTTTGTTCATAGGACCACAGAATAGTTAGGGTTGGAAGGGACCTTAAGATCATCCAGTTCCAACCCCCCTGCCATGGGCAGGGACACCCCTCACTAAACCATACCACCCAAGGCTATGTCCAACCCGGCCTTGAACACCACCAGTGATGGAGCATTCACAACTTCCCTGGGCAACCCATT
>JAOEHY010031832.1:0-23103 GCA_025447955.1 Psilopsiagon aurifrons | reverse complement strand
TAAAGAATTCCCCCCCCCCAGGGTTCGGGGCTCCCCTGTGCCGCTGCGCTTCACTCACGGCTCTTTCCCTCTCTACAGCCGCGCCTCTGCTCCTGTGGCCGGTGGGAGGAAGCCATCCCCGCGCTATTTGAGAGCCCGCATCCGCAGAGGGTGAAGGGTACCCGGGATAGGGATGCATCAGTGACACGGCTCCAGCCTCCTGCTGCGCCCTGTGCCCGTAGCTTTAGCACCTGGGGATGTGCTCTGCAGTGGGTGAGGAGTGCTGCTGGGACTCTGAGACCCAGTTCCCTCCTGCACCGACACCAGCTCCTCTGCAGAGGACGTTTGGTGCAGCTGCTGCTGCCTCACCTCCTCGCTGGGAGCAGGCCAAGGTCTTGTCTCCACTTCCCAAACTAGAGAGCATCTGTCCCGTGCCGCTAACTCCCCAAAGTCCCATCGCATCCAGCAGCTGTTCACATGCAACTGAAACCTTCCAAGCAGGAATCCAGGTAAAGGACTGCTTATTTCATAAAAGATTCGATTTTTAAGTTAGAAATTGGTATCAGCTCTGGAAGAGGCAGAATTCTGGGGGTACCGAAACCACCAGCTCTCGGGCAGCATTCGGGGGGTGTCCGAATCCACTGTCCCTGGAACTGGAATGGCCCCAACTGCTGGCAGCTCATTGCAGTGCAGGGCCTGAGCAGAGCATTGGGGACTCTGGGAAGTGTCCTTGTCCCCATCCCTTGGGTAGTTTATTCTTAGTGAAGGATTCTGGCTCCTCTGACCTCTTCTCCCATAACTGACTGCATAGAGCAGATTAAAACCTGGGGAAAGGCCAGTGGTGCTGCGCATACCATGCTCTGCAGCATGGAGCACTGATCATCTTCTCTACCTTTGTCCCCAGGTCCCCTGTTGGAAGTGGCCTCTGACCCAGCCAAAGCCTGCAAGCTCTGACCAGCAGAAGGGCGTGCAGGAGGCTCAGCAGCTCACAGCACCAGCTCTCAGCCTGCTGTACAAATCATCACTGAACAAAAGTGATTTTCAAAGCCTTTACTGGCACCATGGGCTTCCCTGGAGGTAGGACTGAAGTTTCCATAGCTGGTAAAGCAAGTGAGAAGTCTTTGTTATTGTTGCCCTGCTTTGCTGCAGGGAAAACCATTGCACCTTAGGGGGAAGATGGACAAGGGAGTGTTGCCATCTCCCACATACACCCTGACGCTTGTTGGTGAAGCTGGTCCCTACCAGCACCATTCACAGTGAAAGGAAGCTGGAAAGAAACTGGCTCTAAAGCTTCCTTGAAAAGAAACCGTTGCTGCAATGCTGAAGGTGTTCAAAGGCACTGCTGCAGGAGTCAGCTCTGTCACATTGTACCAGGGAGCTGAGGCACAGCCATGCTTATAAAGGGTTTTAAACCTGTTAAAATGCTGCAGCAAAGAGATACTCTTCCACGGGCTCAGCATCTTCCTGTGTTGGGCTGCCAGGAGAGGGGGGAGCTGCAAGTGGGTGCTGCTGGCAGGGGGACAAACCTCCCTGACACTGCAGACCCTCTCAGCATCATCCCCTTGTTGTCACAGATGTCTTGGGAGATGGATGCACCCCCACCTGGGCAAGGGTACATCAGTAAAGTGCTTTAAATCCCATCTCTTGCCCTTGGTCCCACAGCTGCATCCTGGGGGCTGGAGGGATGAGTTCGTGAGGAGAATGCCAGGAGGGAACATGGAGCTCTCACTGCTCATCCCTCCAGCCCTGGGCTCTGCTGCTTTGCAGCTCCACAGCCATTCCCTATGGATCTGAGCAAGTGACTACAAGAAAAAGCTGATCCGAGAGGCCACTGTTTTGCAGCCTGTTGATGAGAATATTTTCTCCTCTTCTGGGAAGTAGGGAATGCTGTCAGCCACCTCCTGGACAACACCTGGGCGCACTTCGAGGCCTTGCTGGACCAGTTCACTGACCACGCACTGCTTCACGTGGTGGCGCTTCAGTGGGAGGAAGGGCACAACAAAATCAATGAGGCTTTCATTGATGATCCCAGATTTCCAGAATCCACCTGCAAAAGCAAAGGAAGAAAGAGGTTTTACCTTCAGAGTCTCTGCAGTCCCTGAGATTCAAAGAGCTGCTTTGAGTGAAGCCAAAATACTCTGCTGAAGGCAGATCTGCTTTAGGTTTGTATGAGGAGGGAGTTAAACCCATCAGCTGTCCCCCACTTCATCCCCCAACACGCCTGTTCTCCAGGAATTGGGAATTTAGCTTGGCTAGTCTCAATTTAAGCTCTTCTCCCTGTGACAAGGGCAAAGCAAGGAGAACCAGGGCAGTGGGGATCAGTACATCTTGGTTCAGTGAGTGTGCTGTGCTGTTTGCCATCCCACAGCCACCTTGTCCCCAAAGAACTCTGCTACACATGGCAACAGGTCTGCTGGCTTGAAAGAGAGGGATATTCCTTCCTTTTGCCAGGAAACCTCCAGGGAATCACAGTTCCCTTCCCTCAAAAGCCCCTTGTCCCTTTCTGGCTGCCTGGGAGGTGGCAGATGGCGTCGGTGGCTGCCTGGAATGTGCCGGGCTCCCTCTGCCGGGCTCTGATCCCACCAGGAAGGGCCCTGTGCCATGGGCTCACTGTGAGGGCTGTCGAACACGGCTCTGGAGATGGCCGGCTCCAGGTCCTGCAGGCTGATCTCCTCCCGGTCCTTGCGGGCTCGCCACAGGTCCAGTGTCATTGCATTGATCTGCTCCCCTCCTGCGTTGCTGCACCAGAAGGAGATGCTTGTTCAGTGTCTATCGAGGGAAAACAGTGCTGCAGGACAGGGGTGGCACCTCACAGCCTCCAGCCTGCATGAGGGCAAGCCAGGACCTCCCGCTGCCTGGCCTAAAATGACTCTGTAAAGGCGGCCAAGTAACAGGGACAGAAGAGCATTTTCAGGCTCTCCAGGTCTGTATTCACAACGAAACACTGTCTCTTGCTATGTTTACAGGCTCGGACAAGGCAAAGCAGAACAAGCGTGTGCTCTGAAGGAGCTGTGATCTCTGCTCAAAGGAGAAACACTGTGCTGGGAGGCCCTGTGATGCCACAGATGAGCTTCTCTTACCTTATGAAGATGAAGATGGCTTTGCGGTAGTTGGTCCCGTACACAACCCACGAGGGTCCCAGGAAGGGCAGGATCACGTCAATTAAGCCTGGGTGCATCTTGTCCATCTCATCAAAGAGGAAGGCTGAGCGCCCACAGCGCGTCAGGTTCCCTTGGATCCAGTGCTTCAGGCTTTCCTGGGAAAGACACCACCAAGCCATAACGCAGGGAGATGCCAGAGGAAGTTCATGCTAGCCCAGAACCAAGGCCTGAGCTCCAGCAGAGCTGAAGGTGCTGAAAACAGTGTGTCCCTGCACAGCACCACCTCCTCAGAGCAGGAACAGCCACCACAATACCTCCTGTACTGTGGGTTCCACACACTGTAGATGTTTTATTACAGATTTAAAGAAGGAGGCAGCAAACTAAAGCTGGGGATTTACTCCTACAGCTCCCTATGTTCTCTTTCACTGAGCATCAGCACAGCTTCCAGCTGCTGAGTGCTTTTAGCTGGCTCCAGTCCTGGTGGAACACCATGACCCAGAAGAGTTCTGGCTCTTTAAAATGCTGAAGTTACTTCAATGTAGATGCCAGCCCACAAAAACCCACTCATGTCATCTGTGGGTATGTATTTACCCTTAACAGGAGCACTGCACCCAGTATGGGGTTTGCCTTCCTGAAAGCTTTTCTTCAAGGACACAATACGACAAAGAACTCCAAATGAACCCAGCACTCTGCTGAGGGTTTGCCAGGTAACCTTCAGACTTTGATTTCCCCTTCTCAGCTTTAAGCGACATGAGTGGCACAGTCAAGAGCTTAGAGGTGCTGTTCAGGAGCTGCTCGCTGTGCAAGAAGGGGATTCCAAACCTCAGTGATACACAGGCTTTGACAGCCATCAAGCTGTTGGGAAAGCAATGGGGGAATTTTAGTGCCTTTCATCTAAGCAAAGCACTTCTGTCTGTGTGTTCAAAGGGCTGTGTAAATATTTAAGGAATGAGAATGTGATGAGGGCCAGGACTGCTGCGGGGAAATGAAAGTGACAACTCTGAGCTGGAGTGTATCACAGTTCCTGGAGGATCCTTCAGCCAGTGTGTGGAGCCACTCACTTGGGGTTTGAGAGGGTAAAACAAAGACCTTTTATCGCCGCTGTACTCCAGGAAACAGCCCAAGTGTGGATGCACCGAGGAGCAAGACATAACCCAAGAAAACCCACCCAGGCAGCGCTGCGCTGGAGGCATCCCTTACCTTGTACTGCTCTATGTGCTCAGCATGGGGGAAGTGCACGATCGGAGAGAACTGGTGCACGTAGGGGCTGCGGAGCCCCCCCTGGAACAGGTGACGGACGAGCATGGAGCTCACGTAGGTTTTGCCGGTGCCGGTGGAGCCATGGAACGACATCACCAGCGGCTTCACCGGGTTCTGCTCCGCCAGGAACTGCCGCACCGCGCTCATCACCCGCTGCCGCGCCAGCGGCTGCCCCACCACGCTCAGGGCCAGCTCGCACTCCAGACCTGCGCGAAGGCAAAGCAAGGCTTGGGCTGGGCTCCGCCGTGTCAGCGACCGCCGCTTCCTCCCGGTCACCCATCCCGGCACCGCTCCGCGCCGCAGGGAACCCTCTTCCCCCCCGCCGCCCCATCCCCTCCCCGCTGACCGCGCAGGTCGGGCCCGAAGCCGCACTCGCAGTCGTCCGAGAAGCCGCAGCGCAGCGCCCGTAGGTCCCAGGCGGCGGCGGCCGGGCGGGACGAGGCTGCCAGCGCCAGCAGGACCAGCGCCGGGATCGGGATCGGGATCGGGATCGGGATCGGGACCGGGATCGAGATCGGGACCGGGAACAGCGCCGCCGCTCCCCGGGCCATGGCACCCGCCCGCCCGCTGCGGCCCCGCCCGGACTACAGCTCCCGGCGTGCACCGCGAGAGGGGCGTGGCCTGTGGGCAGGGGCGTGGTATGGTTCGCATTGCCCCGCCCCTTGCGCTGGGTACCCCGTTACAGCGCTGAGGACCCCGTTACAGCACTGGGGACCCCGGACCCCGTGGCAGCGGAGCACCGCACGCCGTGTCCCCGGGGCACTCAGGGTCCAGGCAGCGCGGGTTCAGCACTGCAGACCCCATCAGCAGCCCTGCCCCGGGGGCTGCTCACCCCGGGGGTCCGGGGTTGTGTTTCAGTGACACCCACAGGACAGGGGGTCCCCGTGGGGAACAGCATAAAAGTTTATTGTATGTACGAACCGAACCCAGGAGGTATGTACAGGTATGTACAGGACCACGGATGAGCCTAACTATTTACAACGAGAGCTGTCCTTCACGAGTCTGTACATCAAGGAGCGAGCACGAGAATGTATTTACAGGTGGGATCCAGTGGCTGCGGGCGAGATGGAGATGGAAAGAAATGAAACCAAAGGGCGAGGTGAGGAGCACCATGTAGTCAAAGACCTTGTTGGGGCTGGATGGGGGCCTGCACAGACACTGTCCCCATTCCGCATTGCATCCGGAGGAGGTGGATGGGAGATGGAAGGCGCCTCCTTTTCCTCCTCTTTGTCTCAATATTGCTGACCAGTGCCCCAGTGCCTGTTCCAGGCCATCCCTCCTCTTCTGGTGTCCTATTCCTGCCCCATCCCTTGCCCCATAGACCACGCTGGGAGCAGGGGTCACAGCTCGCTGAAGCGCACGGCCGGCTCCAGCTTGTGGGACAGGGCAGTGAGGACCTTGTCGAACTTCTCATAGCGCTCGGCCTGGCTGCTCTCAGCCCCACGGCTGCCCCACAGCAGCCGCAGCTGGAACTCGGTGCTGAAGATCTCCAGCAGCTCCGCTCTGCCCTGGAAACCTGCAGAGAAGGAGAGTCAATCCCTAGGGATAACGGGCAGCCCATGGGATGCTCCTGGGCTGGAGCAGAGGGAAAGGGGCCCCGCGTCCCCATGGCTTACCCTGCAGCTTCACCTCCGCGTTGGTGTGGTAGAGCCCGCCGTGATGGGCCACCATCCGCGCTGCCTCCAGGTGAGCCATGACCACCTCCACGCCGCTGTCGCTGGCCTCCCAAGGCTCGGGGTTGTCCGTGAGGGCCTCATCCCGCTCCAGCAGCGTCACCAGGGGTACGATGTGGGGAAAGGTGGTGTTGGTCAGCGGCGGCCCTTCTGTGGGGAGAGCCACAGTGAGGACCCTGGGCCCCTGCATCCCTTCCCCGTCTGCCCCAGCCCCATGGAGCCAGGCTGCTCCCAGGAGAGGACTTCAGGCTCAGCTACAGCCCAGCAGCAGCTTTGGCTCCCTATTGCTGTGCCTGGGGCCATCACTGCTTCCACACCAGCACCTTCCAGCTGGGCTTCCTGGTTGTGCCAGGAGGGGAACGCTGCTGTCCCTGCTCTCCGTCTGTGCCAGGGCTGCGATGGGGAGCAGAGAGCTGGATGTTGGGGAGATGTGGCTTTGCATCCTCCCGACTCGCTGCCCCATCCCCTTGGCTCGGCACACACTGCCATGTGAGCGCAAGGGCTTGGCTCGGCCGCCGGGTTTGTGTAGTTAGGGAATGCTTCCTCGGGAAGGAAGGAGCAGCTGAGGCCAAACGGGCACTGCCGGGTGGTGCTGCAGCCACAGGGAAGCGTCTGGTGCTGTCTGGGAGAGGGGCAGAGCTCCCAAACACGTCCCCTCCACCGAGGCTGTGGATGAAGGGTGAAGGAGAAGGCAGATGGGAGAGAAGGGGAGCGCTTCCCTTTACCTTTCCCTTCGTTCAGGCTCTTCAGGAATGGCTTCAGCTTCTTCTCGTAGAGGATCGCGCCCTCCGTGTGCCGCTGCCGCAGCACCATCCAGGTCTGCTCCAGTCGGGAGATCTGGAAGCACATGGGGAGGTGGAAGGTGCTGGGGGCAGCGAGCTCTGGGATCACAGGGGCAGCGCCCGGCCCTGGAACCGTGCCCCCCCCCATCCCTGCACCCCAAACCAGGCACGTCCCCAGCACCGAGGCCGGAAGCAGGATGTGTCCCCCCTGCCCGTGCCCCAGGCCAGCAGCTTCCCCGCGTCGAAGGGGCCTTGAAGATGAGAGGCAGGGAGGGGGCAGCTCCACCTCCTTTGTGCGGGCAGGAAGCGAAGACTTCCCAGCTGGGCTCCATTTAAAACTGGATTTTAATCTCCTTTCGTCTCGCAAAGGGAGCAGCGTGGCCCGGGGATGCTGCTGCCTTGAGACTGGTGTGCATTGTGCTGCAGGGCAGATTCATTTCCTCCCAGGAACACAGCCCAGCACTAAACAAAAAGCCCAACCACTGACAAACAATCGGATCCCAGCGGGATTGGGCTGTTTGCTCTGCGGAGGGGACAGCTCTTCCCCTTCCCTGCTTGCATGCAATCAGAGCATCAACTGCGTTGGAAAAGACCTTTAAGATCAAGTAAATCCCACACCTCCTGCCCTGGGTGTTTTCCCTTCTTCTCCCACCCCAATGGGTGTCAAAGCCCACAGGATGTGGGGAGAGGGATGTGTTATAGGCTGAGTCCAGGCGAAGAGGATGAAGGGAGCATCCCTGTACCTGTGTCATTTCCAGGGCATTCATCACAGCAGCGAAGCTGAACATGTTCCCCATGGTGCTCTTGAGCTCGGCCGCCAGCTGGATGGTTTTGTGGAGCAGGGCTGCCCGCTCCTCCGTGCTGCCCGTGCAGCCCAGGATGTCCACAGCGATCATGATGGACATGGTGTGAAACCTGCCGTGGGGCGAGATGCACAGCGGGGTCAGTGCAGGGGGAACGGGGATGCTCCAGGGCTCCTCCACCCCACGAGGTGCAGAGGACCCCCGTGCCAAGCTGGGGACATCCCATGGGGGCTGTGCCATCCCATGCAGTACCGTTCGAGCAGGTCGAGGCGGAGCTGGTGGCCGTGGGGCAGGGTGAGCAGCTCCATGCCGGAGCTCACCCCCATCATCCGCTGCATCTCTGCCGTCACCCCCAGTATCCGGGCAACCTGGCAAGAAAGGTGAGAGCTGATTAAAGCTGTGTTAATTGAGGAGAGGCTGAAGCAGCCTCTTGCCCCAGCACAGCCTCTGCCTGCCCTGGCTGATACAGGGCAGAGTCGAGCAGGGATGCTCCATGCTCGGGGTTGCATCACGGTGCCCATCCCTCCCGCCTGGTCCCGGCTGTACCAGGCAGTCCACTTTGGTGATGTGTTTGGCCAGCGTCTTCACGTCCACCTCTGCCAGCAGCTCTTTGACCTTCTTGAGCACAGCCATCTCCAGAGGTTTGTTCTCCATGGGGATAAGCAGGGACTGGAAGGCTGCAGGGTTGAAGGAGGAGGTTGTCTCCATGGTGGGGGGCACAAAGCCCACATAGTCCAGCTCTCCCTTCAGCCTCTGCGCCGCCTCTGCTTCCCTGGAGCCGTTCTCTATAGTCCCTCTGTGTCCTTCCTCCACCTTTAGCCTCTCCACATAGCTCTTTGCTGGCAGCTGCTTTGTGTCGTGAGCCGGCCGGTCCCTGCTCATGGGTGAGGTGGGATGGAGCTGGCAGTAGTGCCCCGTGTCTGGCTCGCTGTAGCTGTTCACGGAGGGAGAAGGGGAGGCACGGGCATAGCCATGGCACGGAGTCGAGTGGGAGCTGTGGGCAGGGTCTGGCAGGGCTTTGCTGCCGTTCCCCTGGCACAGCTGGGGCTCGCTGGACCTTCTTATGACTGGAGAGGTTGGGGCAATTCCAGCCGCTTGGCAGGCGTGGGGCTTTAGCCGGGTAACTGGGGGGAAGAGGAGATGCTGTTATCAGAGACACACACGTGTAGGGACCACAGCTGCAGCAGCGCGTCCCGTCCCCAGCTCCAGCCCTCTGTCAGGACAGTTCTCTGCCATGCACAGAACCAGAGAGCATTTTGCTTGTGTTGAGCCTTGTCTCTACAGCCAACACCGTCCCCTCCCCGGCCCCTGCATCACACCCGTGCCAAGCCCAGCCTGACCCACGCCCCCCCATCCCCAGTGGGATGCAGGGGTGATGCCTACCGGTGCTGTAGGCGGGTGATGCTGGGTTCTCGGAGATGGGGGACATTGGGGAGTGCAGGTCTTGGATCTGGTCCACGCTGACGGCGCAGTTGCGAATGATGTCTCTGTGGTGGGGCAGGGACACGCTGGGGAGGGGGCAGATGGGAGAGGTTAATTCCTGCACACAGGGGCCAGGTAAGGGATGAGGGTTTGCTGCCCCATCACCTCCTTCCACAACCACCCATAACAAGCTGAACCCACGAGCTCAGCTGGAGCAAATCCCTGCAGGCAGCTGGGAGCAGAAGGGGTCAGTGCCTGTATGAGGCAGAGACAGCACTGCCTCTGGGGAGTTTGGCTGTGTGGGTCACTGGGAATGGCTGTCCTGATGCTCAGGTACATGGGAAGGGATGGCTCCAGGGTGCTGTGAGGAAGTGCTCCACAAAGAAGTCTGGGGGTGGTTTTCTATGGTTGTGTTGCAGGCGGTACCTGATGTTGGATGTACTGCTGTGTGTGCTGGGGTGGTTCAGTGAGCTGCTGCTCTGACCCAAAGCTTAGGGGAGGTGGAAAGTGCCTGGAAGCTGGACCTGCAGCCCAGTAGGCACTGATGGAGGTGTTGAGGTGCTGGGCTGGTGACCTGCAGCACATACGCACAAGCAGCTGCATAGCCAGAAGGTCTTGGGCTAGTGGGGCAGCACTTGCGGCCTGATGCAAACACTGTGTGTCAATGGTGCTGCACAAGATGCTGTGTCTGGGGGCCCCTGAGCACAGGGAGGGTTGCAAGGAGGTAATTCACTGCCATGGGTGAGGACTGCGCTGCTGTGATGTGTTCAGCCTTGAGTGCTGAGCCTCTGGTGGAAGCAGGATGGGAGAGCAGTGCAGTGATAAGGGGTTTAAGGAAAACGAATGATGAGGACAGGCTGACGGATCTGAGCTCCTCTTCTGGAAGCACATCTGCTCTCCTGGAAGTCTGAGTGTTCTCCTTTGCCCTGCCATAGCAGTTGTTTGCCTGTTCCCCGCTGGTGTGTTCTCACCCTGCCCTTGGGCTGTGTCCCACTGGGGATGCAGGCACAGACGGGACCCCTTTGGCTGCTCTGTGTAAGGGTTTATGGGCGGCTCTGCCCCCCCAGCCAGGCCCTGAGCAGCCCGGGGCTGCCAAAAGCAAGCGATGCAAAGGAGATCTCCTCCTCCACCTCCAAGGTTAAGGAGAGCAGCTCAGCCCTGTGGAGGCTGTGATCTGGTGGCTGCGCGGACCCCCACCAGCACAGCTCCATTCATCTCTCCCTGCCCATCAGGCTTTCAGCTCTGCTGATGCAAATGCTCCAGCTGAATGGAAAGGGCTCTAAATCTAAAAGGGCCCTGCAAAAACAAACCAACAAATGCCCTCTTGGTGGCTGTGACAGGTTCTCCCCTCAGATCCGCCTGGGAAAGCTCAGCTCCCAGCATTGACAAGCCCTGACACGCTGCTAATCCTGGCCTGGGCGGTTGTAAAGCACTCTCTGGCTTCTGGCCTGGCATGCTAACGTCGTGTCTCCTGCAGTAGCAATGTGGGGCTGGCACCCCTGCTCTAGCTGTACTGCTTCTTACCCCCATGCCTTTGCTGGTAACTGATCCCCACACCCCATCCATTGGGAGCTGGGACCCGGCATGGCTTTTCCCCTTTCCCAGGGGCTGGTCCCCTGCCCAGCTACGCTGGGATGATGCTCACCTGCTCGGGCACCCCTCAGCTCTGGTGATCTTGTCTGCTGTCAGTCCATCGGTCATGGTGATGCTCCTCCTCTTGATGTGCCCCCCTTTCTGTGTGGCGGGGCTATGGGCTCCCCCATGCTTCCCGTTGCCCAGCCCGTAGCTGGCTTCCAGGTAGCGCAGGGGGAAGGTGCGGTTGATGGGGCAGTAGATGATGGCCCCGCTCTGCTCCGAGATGGCTTTGCGGTTGCCCACATAGAAGCGGACGAGGGCGGGCACGTTGTCGAAGCTCTCCTGCTCGAAGAGGTACTGGACACGGGCATGGCCCTCGCCGGGCTTCGCTGTGGCCTTGTTGATCTTGAAGTGGAGGGGCTCGTTGCGCCAGCGGCACGTCAGCACGTAGTCACCCAGGCTGGTGAGGGAGTCCCGGATGAGGAAGTCACCGTTCCTCTGCACCAGGCTCTCTGATACCTGGAAGGGGACAGGGCAGCTCCTCAGGCACAGCCACGCTGGTGGAGGCTCCGTTAGGGTGTTACTTGGAGCGCTGCCTTGGTCCCCTTGCCCCTGGCAAAGCAGGCTGCTCAGAGCTTCCCAGCAGGACAGGCTGGTTCTGTGTGGCCTGGAGGTGCTCTCCATAAGCAGCCCAAGCAAAGGATGCCCGGAGCCACCCACCTTCCCCTGCTCACCTCCCGCGGGATGCGGCCGTGGTACCAAGCGTGGCTACGCAGGTCGGTGCTGCTCAGCTTCAGCTCCTCTTCCAGCTCCTTGTGAAGCTTCTCTGGTGAGGAGTCGAGGATGTATTTCTCCTTGGAGAACTGCACGGGGGAGAGGAGAGCATCAGCCAGTGTGGGGCTGGGGAGGGATGGGTTGGCAGGGTCCCTCCGCAAGGACAATGGGACTCTCCATGGCATGGGCACCGGTGATGCCATCTGCCAGGAGCAGACCTGTCCCTGGGAACAGGTAACCTGGGGTGAGTGAGGATTGCTGCTCGTGGCATTGATGTGGGTGAGGTTATGTGCCTGGTGATGGTCAGCTCCTGCCACCAGGAGCACTTGGAGGGTCTCCTGGTGAATTGTCCCCGTCACGCTCCCCCTCTGCTCAGCTCAGAGCTGAATGAGGTTGGGCAGGAAAAACCCTACCCCATCTCCTCCTCAAACACCTCCAGAGCAGAACCACTGTGGGAAGCACTTTTCCAGGAGGTAAGCTGCATTATTCCTCCCTCCACGCAACAACCACTGTGATCCCTGATCCAAAGGGTTAACTCGCTGTGTTTAGCCTGATGGTGGCATGAATAGTAATGACAAATGTAAAAGGAACCTTCTGCATCGAAATTAGCTTTTACCAGGGCTGCTGCACCTGAGCCTGGAGGATGCAATTTGCCCCCTCCTTTCCCCCCCTGGAGAGATAAGGGATGGTGTCACATCTCCATTGGCTGGAGCCCACCGTGCTCCCTGCCTGCTGCTTGGCCAGCATTCCCAGAGGGCAGCTGAGGATTCCTGCTTGCAGCATAGTGCTTGTTTGGAGGCGAGGGTGGGATTGGGGTGCACAGGAGGCTGCTTCCCCTGCTTGTCACAGCAGGTTTGAGTCACCCCGTGGTGCCACTGCTAGTGCTTTGGAGCAGGGAGCTTGGATCCCTGCGTAGCCACTGCAGCATCCCAGTGGCTACTGGGATGTCCTGCTCCCATGAGCAGGGTGGCTTGGTGGCCTGGCTCCACATCTGGTGGCAGTGCCAATGTGAGGTGGCACCAGAGGCTGGCGCTGGTTAGGGCAGGATGCTGCTGGTGTCCTGGAGGACAGACACAGGCTTGAAACCCTGCTGACACCACGCTGGCACTGCTGCAGGAGCAGCCTGGCACTCATGGCTGGCCTTGCATGGAAGCTGGTGCCCCAGAGCACGGGGGCTGCAGACCCATGGCAGTGCCTCAGACCTGGCAGCTTTGCCCAGCGCCTCATCCTTACATCCCATGTCGATTCGCTCCCTCTGGTAGTTGTGAGTAGGGGAGAGCAGAGAGCGCTGCACTGCTCTCCTGCCTCGTACCCACTGCTCTGGGTGCTCCTTGGACCCCACTGAGCCCCTCAGCAGGATCCTGACCCCAGGTGCCCACTGTCCCTGGGGAAGATGCTCCATTCCCTGTGGTAGCTGCATTCATCAGGCAGTGAGGCTGTCCTGGGACCCTGCTCCAGCCTGGGCAGGGGAAGGAGCCTGCCCAGGGTCTGTGTAATGGACCATGGCATCCAGGGCTTGCCCTCACCAGCCTGGACCTGTCCCTGCTCCTTCCCAACTCCTCTCCAGTCAAAAGGTGCTGGGACAGAGGCAGCAGCCAATGGGAACATCACGAACTGAACTCAGCCTTGTTCATCCAACTGTATCCACAGCCCCTGCATGCTGGAGCCACAGGGACCTGGACCAGCAGATGCGTGGTTTGTCCCCTCCTGACCGAGGGCTGCCGGGATCCAAGTGCTTGCTGCTGCTCTGGGGGCTCCATGGAGACAAAGGCACTGAACCCCGTTAGGAACGAATGGCAGTGGGTGGATGCTGCGAGGTCCGGTGCCTCCGGAGGGGCCAGGCCGAGCAGATGCCGTTTCCATGACAACCCCTCCCTGCCACCAGCAGCCCTGGCTCCGGAGCGGTGATGGGGAGCTTCAGCTCACCCCAAACTCCAGTGAGGGACCCCCGCGAGCCTGCCCGGCCTCTGCGGGCCAACGCTGATGGAGCTGAGCCTGCAGCAGGGATTAGCGTCTGCTCTGCTCTGCAGTGTACGTCTGGGTTTTCCCCCAAATCCTCCCCATGCAAATGTGCAGGATAACAAACACAAACCCAGCTGAGCAGCGCCCCGCGTCTCCAAGCCTGGATTTGGCATCCGTGCCAGGAGCCAGGTGCTAAGCTAGGAGAGGACAGGAGGTCTGGGGAGAGGACAGGATCATAGAACGGTTGGGAAAGGACCTGAACATCACCCCTGCACGCCCCGGAGCATCCTGCCCGTGTGCTGCCCGCTGGCCGGGGGCCGAGCTGTGGGTGCTGGCATGGCACAACCCAGCCCGGCGCTGTCAGCAGTGCGTCAGCCGATGTCTGAGCTGAAAAGGGCACCGCTTGGCATGCTCTGCTGTGCCAAGAGGACATCCAAAGATGCACGGCCTGACGTGAGGTCTTGCATACCAGTGGGCAGGGTGAGGGGAGAAGCCTTGACTTCCATTAGCACCCAGCTGGAGTGTGTGGTGCTGCCCCCCCCAAGGCTTCTTCCATCTAAGTAGGAAGAAGCAGGGGATTAGAGCGGTTCTCTGAACCAGACAAACCAGCTCAGGAGCTGCCAGAGATGATGCCAAGCTCTGCTTGAGGAATCCCAACCAGCAGCCAAGCTGGCTTGGCTGGAGGAAGGAGAGCTCCTCCATCATGTTCAGTGCCCTGATTCGCAGTCCTGGGGCTGGGAATCCTCTGGTGCTGCCGTGCAGTGGGGGCAGCCCCAACGAGGAGGCAATTCCCAGGTCTCTCCCTGTTCCCTGGCTCTCCCTGCTGCTTGGCTGTGGGTGGAAGTGCCTCCAGTCATAGCTGAGGGGAAAGGACTGGAGCTAGCGGTGGAAGGGCAAGAGCTGGAGGATGGAGAGTGCTGTGGTGTGAGTAGAACAGTGCCTTGTCACTGTGCCTGGTGTGAAGGAGAGCTTCCAGAGCTGGCGTCTGGCTTTGCTTGCAAAGGTAACCTTATGAAACAGGAGCGATTTGCAGCTTCCCTGCTCTCTCCTCCCAGATCTGGAGGAGTTGCAGCTGAGGATGAAGTCAGCTTGGAGAGCAAGGTGTACTCACACCCTGCCCTCCCTGATAACATCTCACTAACCCCAGGGCACGGAGCGCATCTGCTCTGCTCCTGCCCACCCCATGCTGGGACCCTGGCTTGGGAATTCCCAGCCCCTGCTCTGGCTGCCTGGGAAGCAGAACTGGGAGAAAATGGGAGTTAAGAAGCCCTTGGGAGCAGGGATATGGGGGAAAGCCCCAGAATGGCGAGGGGACTTCTCTGCTTCATTTGCACTTGGCAAAGGGCTACTGCAGTGAAGCATTTCGGTGCTGTGAGCCAGTTCATCCTCCTCGTCTTGATACCTACATGGAAAAGAAATAACTTGTTCCTCTGTCCTGTCTCCCAGTGACTCTGGCCTCTGAGAAAGCACCAGCCCATCTGTCCACCCCACTTGGGTATGCCACATCTCCATTATCCTCACTGAAGGCTCAAAATCATTGCCTTGGTATCCAAAACCCTTCCTAGGACTGGTCCTGGTGACCCCCAGGGTCTTCTCTCCCCTTGTCTGTGCTCCTTTGTGGCAGCTCTGGAGCAATTATGTCTGGCTGGCAGGGGTGGGGTGCAGCTGGGGTTGATGGCTGGGAACATCTGGATGCTCCAAGGTAGGATAAGTGCCCCAGATTGTGTGGTGGGGTGATGGAGAGCACTGCTACCACTGCCCCAGGGGAGCGGGTCTCTGGTGCAGTGATGGGGTACGGGTACACACACATTTCCATCCATCTATATATTACTTATCTCACTCCAAGACGGCAGCAGCGGCTGCTGCTGCATCCCTTTTCGGAGCTGCTATTGGCCAGAAATGATGTCAGTGCTTCCCAGGCTGGGTGCACTGCCATTGGCGGTGAGCAGGGATGCGGCTGTCAGCTGGAAGCGCTCCAGTCATTCATGGGGACTTCAGTGTGTGTTTGCTGGGCACGCTTAGGCACAAATAGATGGTGAAAGATCTGAAGGAACCAGGTGAGCACTTAGGGCTTCACTTTTAACTCTTTCTGGGGTTTGGATGCAGCGCCCTCCATCCCCTCTCGCATCCTTGTGGAGAGCCAGACACCCACTTGTCTCTGCCTTGTGTTGACAGCAGCTTGCTGAAACCCCCACCATGTGCAGCCCAAGGGTTGCTGTGCTGGAGCACCTCCCCCTGTGCCGTTGGTGGCCTTTGGACAACAAGGAGAAGCTCTTCCACTTTTCCCTCTTTGCCCCCAATAGCGATCAAAATCCCTGGCTTTACATTGACATCAGCTGCAACCATGACAAGACTCGAAATGCTGCTCTTGGGCTCCGTCTTACCCAGCATAATCTCTAAGGCTCAGCACCTACCTCGCTCAGCAGGGGCACAGAATAACCCTGCCAGCTCTCTTGGCTGCCAGCTCCTTTCTAACTTGCAGTACACTATGGCTCTTGCTTCAGCCCAGAGCCTGCTTGGCTCTTGCAGCCTTAAACACCTTTGCTCTTTAATAGGGTAAATGAGAGAACCAATTCCTAGCGCTGTACAAATGCCAGCGTCCAAAAATAGGACACCTACACTCATGCCCAGACAGCGGCGGTGCTGAGAGCACCCCAGGACGGGTGACGGATGCATCCCACCAGTCAGACCTGTGCAGTGCAGCACACACACAGACACCCAAGCCGGGGAGCTGTGCGCTCACCTGCGCTCGGGCTCTGTGTGTGCTCTGTGTTGCTCCCAGCACATGGCATCACTCGGGGGATGCTACATGAGCTCTGCCAAGGGTGAGGGCTCCCTTCAGAAGTGCTCTGCAGGGGGAACCTGCGGCCCTGCTCCCATGGCTCGGAGGGGGCTGAGCTCTGCCCCACGACTCTGTGCCCGGCTCCCCTCGCACTCGCTGCCTCCTGGACCAGCGCTGGGGACTGCGGGCTCCAACCCACTCTCCCCTTACTCCCACAGTGCCCGGGGGTTACCCTGTGTCCCCCTCCCGCCGACCCTCCCCACGCTGCCCGGAGCCGCCGCGGGGTCCCCGCGCTCACCTGCACCTGCATGAAGGAGCCGCGGTAGAAGCAGCATGCGGCCGCGGACAGGGCGCTCCATAGGCTGCACCGCTCCGTCATGGCGCGGAGCGCCCGGCCCGGGCTGCCCCGGCCCGGGCTGCACCTCCGCTGCCACCGCCGCCGCCGCCGGGCTTCAATTTCAGCCGCTTCCCCGATTACCTCATCCCTTGTCGGCAGCGGGAGGCGGGACCCGCACCGCAGCTCCGCCCCGGAACGCCCCGCGGGGCCGCCCGCACCCGCCCGCCCCGGGCCCCCGGGGAGCCGGTACCTCTGAAGGGACCCGGCATCCCTAAAGGGAACCGGGTCCTCTGTGCGGACCTGATGCCCCCTGAGGGGATCCGACACCCCTGAGGAGAACCGGGTCCTCCGAGTGGAGCTGGTACCCTTGGGGGGAACCAGCATCCCTGAGACGAACCGGGTCCTTCGAGGGGACCTTGCATCCCGGTTCCCTGCATCCTTAATGGATGACTAAGGAGAACCAGCTCCTCTGAGGGGATCCAACACCCCTGAAGAGAACTGGTTCCTCCGAGGGGACCCATCTCCTCAAAGGGGATTCATCCCCCCCCATCCCATCCCACTCCATCTGCTCTCACCAGTGACACACACGGGTCAGGGACAGCCTCGTCCCCTCTTGCACCCCTTCCTGGTGATGTCCTTCTGAGGGACACCCCGGTGTGTGCCTCGCTGCGGGAAGCTGGCTGCCTGCTTCCCACACAGGCTATCTCCGAGTTGTGTTTAATTAAAGCTCCGCTTTGGTTTAATTAAGGCCACAGTTTCATGTATGGGATGTGCGAGGCAGCACTGATGACTTAAAGCATCGCTCCAGCCCTGGCTCTCAATATCCCTGCCTGAACCCACTGCACACAGGCAAGGGCAGGGGTCCCCCAGCACCCGCAATGAGCTCTGCACCTCCTTGTCCCATCTCCCTCCAGGGCTGTCCTGCATTAGCACATAGATCTGGCCATGCCAACAGGGAGCTTTACCCTCCCCATCCACTACGCATCCAAATACCCCGGTGCCTCTGGTGTACCCTCACCTAAGGGGATGCTGTGAGCTGGGAGAGGCTTCCCTGCTGCCACAAAGAGCAGAACCCTGCAGCCTCCCCTCTCATTAATTCAGATGAGCCCTCGCATGCCCAGGCAGGGAGGCAGCAGCCGGGGCTGATGAGAGACAGGTCCCCGGAGCAGCTCCTCCGCGCAGAACAAAGGAAGCTCGGAGGCGCTCGCCGGGCCCCGCACTGCCCCTGCTTTAGCAGGAGAGAGGAGGAGACAGAGAGCAGCCCGGGGCCGCAGCAGGACAGGGCTGGAAGGGAGGCAGCGTGGAACACGGAGCACTGGGTGCTTATGGACCCACTGGGACAGGGTGGGAGCGCGGGCTCTTCTCTTGCCTGGGGCTCAGGGACAGACCAGATGGCAGCGCACAAGGAGATGCTGCTCCAAAAGGATTCAGTGGTGAATCATCCCCCTGCCAAGGCTTCTCCCCCGCGACGGGCTCTGGTGGTTTCCTTCCAAGGCTCTCAGTGAGGGAGCAAGCGGGAGCCACATGAGGTGATGCTCCCGGCTGCCTCTCTGCAGGGGAAGCTGAAAACCTCTAACTGCAGGGACACGGGACAGCTTTACCCACTGCAGCTCTCCTGAAGGGTGACACCAGGGCCGAGGGATGGGTGAGATGTCCGCAAATGGAGCCAGGAGCATGGATCCCCCAGGCAGCTTGGAAACACCAACCCTTAGGCTATTATTAAAGAGCGTTAATTACCAAGAGCTTATTGATCCCGGCTTTCGACCCTGCCTGGCTCCCGGTTGCACCTCTAATCACGGCAGGCTCAGTGATGGGAGAGCTGGCCCTGGCTGGTTTGTGGCTGAAGCCTGAGGGCTGATGTTTGGCAGTGCCTTGGTGCTCATCTGGACCTTTGCTCACACGGGCTTTGCAGCACATCCTCTCCTCCTGATTCTCTCCTTCACTCTTTTCTTCCTGTCTTTTGCCCCTCTGCTTGTTTCCCTCTCAGCCACAAAGCAGGGACCTATTCCAGTGGTGGGTCCCAGCCCCCAAAGGCACAGCAGCCACCTTCCCAGCCCTGGGGCTGGATGCTGCGGGGTGCTGAGCACTCTGCAGCTGCACGGGCTTCCAGCCAAGCACGGCGCCTGCAATCAGCCCAAGTGCCCCCATCATCCTGGTCACTCACACTCCAGCTAATTACTTATTTGACTAAAATAGCTGCTGTCACTGCAGCCATCACTTGCTTCCGTGACCAAAGGAAGTGGTGAATAAATCACAGCCCATGGGCTGTGTCAACACCATGGGTGGGAAATAAAGGCCACCAAGCTTGGGTCTGGGATCTGCCTGGAGAGTAGGGAATGCTCCTGGCTCACCAGAAAGAACTCAGATCCCAAAAGCAAAAGCCATACCCATTGCTCCATATCTGCACTGATTCAGTCTATTAACAGCCACAAAATGCATCCATCTCTGGGTGCACACACGGACAGGACCACCTCAAGTCACTTCTCAACAACCACATGTGCCCAGCTCACTACATCCCCAGTGCGTAACCGGACTCAGGAGGCTCCAGGCTTTCCCAAACCAACTCCTGGAAGGCCATTGCATGGCAGCAACCACCGGAGCAGGTTTTCCATGCTCCATCCCCAAACCACACAGCATCCCTGCCACCCTTCCTCTGCTCCCACCCGGCTCCATTGTGCCAGCAGCCTCCTGCGAAAGGGCCGCTCTCCTCCGGAGCCAGGCGCCTCACTAATGAATTTCTGGCCAGACATGAAGAGTCCTCAGGAATGTTAATAGTTTGCTGGAGGATAAGCAAGAGATTTGGAGAGATTTACACCGACTTTCATGTGACAGCCACGAAAGTGGCTCAAACCCCTTCCGTTTCGCTACGCGGAGGCAGAGGGAGGAGGCTGCCCCTGCGTCTGCAGTGTTCACGAGTGATGGGAGTGTGATGCATAGGCAGCTCCTGCGGGAGCAGCAGCAGGGTACCACATAGGGACCAGGAATCCTCTGCCTGCCTCAGCCTCCCTGCTCTGGCAGGGAATGACTGCCAGGGTTAAAGAGAGAGCCCAGAGTGGTGGGATGGGGATGCAGGGCTGAGCACCGCGCTGGTGTGGGACCCAAGCAGCCACTGTACCACTGTCCCCCACAGGAGCAGGCTGCACGCAGTGTCTTACCTTCACGTACTCACTGCCGGACTCCAGGCCATCGTGGTGGCTGGAAAGGAGAGGAGAAATGGAAATACATAAATGAAGGGAATTAAATGGTGACAGTTAAGTCAAAGTGGTGGTGGCAGAGGGGTGGGGAGTGGGGGTTTACACCCCTTTTGCCATGGGGCTGAGAGCATGGCCATAGATTAAGGAGAGGTTCCCAGGTCCCAGCACTGTTCCTGCCCGCCCCGTGCCCGCTCTCAGAGCAGGGCTTAACCTCCCTAATGCGATCAGGGAAGAATGAGGCCTTTTCAGAGGATCTTGCCCCAGATCTGCTTGGGACCGTGTGAGCTGAGCCCCAGCAGCCAGGCTGAGGTCCCCGCAGGTCACGGTGCAGGGGGGTGCATGCCGAGGTGAGGGGCCCTCTGCTCTGTTCCCTATGGCAGAGCTGTGTTCCCAATAGGCTGCTGCTGGGACGCAGCACCCAGACAGGAGTTACTGATTGTTTCTTGTGCAACCCTATGGAAACCAAATCCCACTGAAACCGGGGTGAACTGCGACGTCCTGGCTGAGACTGTAAGCTTTGCCCTCCCAGCACACAGGCAATAGGAACTCCCATTCTCCTTGGTGACACGTTCACTCTTAGCCCTACTGACAACCACCACAATACCCCCGCTGATCCGGCAGCCTTTTTACTATCATTTCATGGGGACAGATGGCCCCTGCTCCTTCCTGAGCAGGGAGCAATGCTGCTACTGCTTTTTGTGCTCTTGTAGGTTGAGTATGTGTGTGTAGGGATGAACCCAAAGGGAACACCACAGGAGAGAGGCTGTAACAGCCGGGATGCACTACCCTGAGGTCCTGCCTTTCGGAATAAAATACAGAACTCCAGACGTCTTTAACCAGGATCCTGAACCTGTCACCTCTATGGAGCCAAGCTGCAGCATGGACATCCCACTGCTTGCCGAGGTCAAGAGCACAGGGTGCTCAGGCCCTGGGATGCCAGCACAAGGCTAAGAAATAACCAAATCCAAGGGAACCACAACCCCAGGATCCCCTCCCCTGCCAGGAGCAGCCTTGCTCCATCTACTGCCTGCAGCCATAGGACCCCTCCCTCATACTGGGATCTGCTGGGGCCCTGCACACAATCCCCTTCCTGGGATCCACACTGGTGCCATCCTTGGCGAGCAGAATTCCTCCTCTGCGGATCCCTCCAGGCTGGGGATGGTTCCCGGTGGCTCAGAAATCAGTCACCCAAAGGGAAGTGGGGCCAGAAGAGGTGACCGTTGCCATGCTGGCCATGCGCTGGTGCATCACAGCGGGTCCTGTTGGGATCAGCATGAACCCCTTGGTGCGCTCAGCAGGACCCACTCCTCCCAGCCCATATGGGTGAACCCACATCCCCATTGCCCAGCTCGGAAGGGGAAAAGGGCCTGGCAATGGGTGGCGGGCCCACAGCCTCTCATGGAGCTGGGAGAGCCGTGAGAAAAGCCGGCGGGAGGATGGGGCCTCCGGGCAGGAAATCGGGAGCATGGGAGCAGCTGGGAGACGCTGCGGAGGCCCCTGCGCCGGGGAAGGGCAGCAGCTGGGGCCGCAGCCCCCCCCCCCGGTGCTGCGCATTCCTGCAGGAAACGGCATTTTTGGGGGCAGCGAGCGCCTGGGAGAAATTCCAGGGCTGCCTCTGGAGCGCAGCCGGGGCTGGGGCACGGCACCGAGGCAGTGGCAATGGGAAGTGGGGTTTTGGATGCTCCTTTCGGGCTTGGGAAGGCATCGCAGTGATTTACACACGTGCCGAGCTCCAGGGTGGATGCTGGGAGCAATTCAGGTTAATGGTGTGGGTCCTGCCCTGGTCTGCTCGTCCCTGGACACCAGCGATGGAGAACCAAGTTTGGGCACGTAGGGCCTCAGTTTCCCCCTCTGCAGAGCTGCCTCATTCCAGGTTTTGGCTGGCAGGGCCCTGCGGGAAGCAGCGTTTCCCGTGCCCCATGCATGGAGGGAAATCAAATCACATCCGCTCTGTGACCTGCTGTGGGTCATCTCCCGTTAGTCACTGTGTCCCTGTCGGCATCACGGACACCGCCTTGTTCTGAGCAGCTCCGTGGGCTGGGTGCTCCCCCCTGTCCCATGGCAGTGCTATCGAGGGCCTGATCCAGCATGGGCATCCTGAGGCCATGCTGTCTCTATCCTCACCAGGCAAGCCAGTATCTGCCCCAGGGCCACCCTTGCCCCCCCCCACGCTGCTTTGGTCCCTCTGCACAGGCGTGTCCCGTGCTGGGAAGCCGGCCCTGGCCCCCGACACGGGCTGGAGGGGACAGAACGTCCCCATCCCCAGGGATGTGCCTGCAACATGAGGAAGGGCTGGGGCGCGGCACTGTCCCGGTCCTGCTTCCGCCCGCCCCACAGCAGGGCCCGGCCATAGCGATGGCCCCAGCAGGCGACTGCTCCCTAAGCCAAAGGTTTTGGGGGACTCCAAGCAGAGCACGGAGGGGCAGAAGTGCCCCTGATGCCAAGTCCAGCCCTGGTGCCTCAGTTTCCCTGGCAAACAGCACAGCTACACCCATCACCAGATGATGCTGGGGGGCACTTGGCCGTTGAGTTTTGGGGGTTCAAGTCCAGAGCCAACACCCGGTGACCACACACACATTCCCTGCTCTCGCCTCCCAGCCCAATGACCCAAGTCACTTCTGGGGGAGCCCCATGCACCCTCTATGGGGACCCTGTGCCACTACTGGCTCTCTGTGCTCATAGAGGACGTGGCATTGCTGTAGCACCCCCAAACCTCCATCCCCCCCAGGCCGAGCCGCCGTGCCCCTGGCGCCGGCTCCGGCTGCGGTTTCGGCCGCCGATGCAAACCCACCGCGTCCGAGCTTTGTGCTCGCCCCTTCCCCGCCTCTCCCTGCCCGTCCCCTCCGGGGCGCAGGGGGGGCCCTCACCTGCCCTGTCCCAGCGCGGGGAACCTCCTGCCCACCGCTGTCATCACCGCCAGCGCCCCTGCTCCGGGATGGGGAGAAGCTCTCCCGGGCGTTCTCCCGCCTCGCACTGAGCGTTGGGACCCGGGGGCGCGCAGGGCGGTGCGGACCCTCCTCCTCCTTCCCGTCCGGGCCCTCCTATGGCCCTCCCCTCGGAATGCGGCCGGCACGGCCCGGCTCCCACCGCCGGAGCGAATTCCGGCTCCTTCATCCCGCCCCGGGAGCCTCACAAACACTCGGTGCTGGGCCACGGAGACCTCAGCTCCGCGGTGGGATGGGGAGGACAGGAGCAATAGGAGGCACCGGAGCGGGGAAAGAGTTGGATTTGGGAAGCGGTGATCCGATGGGACCTTGTTCTGGGGGGAGATTCGCAGTTGGTACTTTCACCCATGCCCTCAGTGCCATACACGCTGCTGAGGACACTCGTGGCCCCTTGTGCCCAAACACCCAGGTGATGGGCAGGAGGTTATCAATTTTCTTGTTGATTGTGAGGTGAAAACCTTTCAAAAGATCCAACCCTCATCTGTAAGTGCTGAGCCCCCAGATTCCCGAGGGT
>JAOEHY010031831.1:0-60891 GCA_025447955.1 Psilopsiagon aurifrons | reverse complement strand
CGCCCCCCCCCCCCCATCCTCCCCTTCTTTCTTTTTTTTTCTCCTAAGGGGTGGAAAGGACCTCGCGAAATAAAAGTGCAGAAACAAGCCGGTGGCTCCCAGAGCGGCCGGGGCGGGCGCGGCGGGAGCCCACAACGCAGCGCGGAGCAGCGCAGAACCCACCTGCCTTTGGGAGTCAGCACCACTCTGCTCCTCGCTCCGCACCTTTCCCCCTCCGCATACTGAGATCTTGATACATATATATTTTCTTTTTTCATCCCGCCCCCCGGCTCTTCCTCCAGGACTTTTCCACCGCCTTGGGACACCCGCAAACTTCTCCCTCGCTCCCCCTTTCCCTCCTTCGCTGGTGGTTTTGTGCTTGTTTTGGTTTTGTTTTGCTACTTCTAATTATCTTTCTGGGGGAAGACCCGCCTGCTTTTCGCCTCCCGTGCCCCACCGGAGAGGCCGGGAGCGGCTCCGGCAGCACCTCCCCGGCGCACCGCGTGTGAGCCCGGCCCGGCTCGGAGCGGCGCGGCCCGGCTCGGCACGGCACGGCTCTGGTGTTCGCCCCCGATAATGCAGAGCTACAAGTACGATAAGGCGATCCCGCCGGAGAGCAAGAATGGGGGCAGCCCGGCGCTGAACAACAACCCGGCCAAGAGCAGCAGCAAGAAAGCCCTGCTCATCTGCCTCGACTTTCTCTGCCTCGTCATGGGTGAGCAGTCGCAAGGGCTCCGCGCCCCCCCGCTCCCCCCCCCCATTATTCCCCCTATAGCCTTTCGGGTTCCTACTTTGGGAAGGTTTCTCGGCTGGAGGGCGGGCAGAGCTCGGTCGTGCCGCTTCCCAAACAAAAGCGGAGCGGGGCCGCCGGCCGAGCCGGGGAGCTGCGGGGCTGGGCTGGGCCGGGGAGCTCTGGGTTCGAGCTGTGGGGACCGCTTCCTATCGGGGTCACAGCGGGGTTGGCGGTGGGGAGGAAGCAGGGCACCCCAAGCACCCTCTCGCCCTGATTTACTGATTATTACTGCTGTATTTATCGCTTCTCCCCCATGTCTTGACACGGCGGGTGGCGGGGCTCAGCCCGGCCGCCAGCGGTGCGCAGGGGGCACTGTGGGCTCGGGGATGTCCCCCTGCTCCAGGTCCCCGGTGGAGCCCCCAAGCTGGGCCCGCACCCCTGGTGGAGGGCCAGCGGCAGGGCCAGCTCCAGGTGGAGGCAGTGCTCCACGGCAAACTGCGCAGCTTGGGTGTTTTCCTTAAAAATGGGGGGAGAAATGAGAAACTCTTGCTGCTTTAGTTACTTTGTATTGCTCGGCTGTCAGGTCTACCTCTCTCGCGTGCCTAGTGCAGGCAACTCGGTTTAGAGCCTTGCTTTGAAGTGTTCTCGGGCATCCCGTAGTCCCTGGCAGAGGTCTGGGTTTGCTAGCCCGCTCGGCGTTTGGGAATGGTATGACATGTAAGGAAGCTGTCAACAGGCTGTCTCAAAAAGATTTTGCATGCCAAAACATCAACCGTTCCATTGTGGCTGCGATGCTGAATATTTAATTGACAGACACAGGCAGGGGAAATCAACCGGCTTCCAACAAAGAGATTAATAACACAGCAGCACGTGAGTTTAATACTCCAGACACCACAGTCTTTAAAACAATTGTTTCTGCTTAGAGCCTATTTTTTTCTAAAGACTGTCAGTTTGATTTAATTTTTTATGTAGTTTATTGATCATCTGGTGTATATTACTAGGCACTAATACATTAAGGGAGGCATGGTTTTCTCTTTACATTCCCACAAGAATAGAGGCCAGTGCAGAAAGCTTCATCTCCTCATATCTGGAAAAAATAAAAGTACTTGATACCCCATATATGAGACTAATATAAGTAGAAACATAACTTACTTGGGTTACCTCACTTATTTAAAGAGAAGGTTGCATTCCTAGTAAAACAACTCTTAGGAGTTAGAACTTTTAAGCTTGTATTTACACAAGTTTTCTTAACTTCAGGCGTTTCTGTTGTGAGTGTTATTTGAATGGGTAAAGGGTTTTTCTTCCTCTTCTTTAGGCTTAATGATCCTAAAGGAAAAAGCAGTTAGTTGACATGTGTTATTCTACTTGTGATGGTTTGAGTAAACAGTACTTATCAAGCATCACTAGAAGGTATTGTTAGCTGGGAATAATGTGACACAGCAAAAACTGTGAGTGTTGCCTTGTTTCACATTACTACAGGTGGAAATCAGAAAGTAAACACCAGAATTGGTTTGCTTTTAGGGTTTTGTTTTTGTCTGGGGGTTTGTTGGGGTTTTTTAGTGTGAGGAGCATTTAAATCTAAGAGCAGAAGGAAAGCAGCTGAAGGAAAGTTTAGATCTGGCTGATCACTGGCAGGTGAAGAGTATGGGTGGGAGGTGGTGAGGTGATTATATGATGGATAGCCCATGATATGTGTTTGGGGATGGGCTTTTCAAATACACCCAGACCAGTAGTATCGGACCTGCTGGCAGATGACTGGGCTTGAGTTGCTGTGAAAGAAAGCTGCCCCACTCACAGGAAGCTTAGTTTGCTCTTCTCCTTACCTTTTGCTGGGGAGACTCAAGAGTTTATAGTTTCTAAGTACTTGATTCCTGTTTTCTTCTTGTCTGACTTTGTAAAAACCTCTGCTTTGTAAGGGGAAAAAAGGCGCTGTAGCTGAAGTGTAGGAGAAAATTGAATGCATACAAGTTTATGGGTATTTATATGTTCAGTAAGAAAGCCTGGAGTCCTATGCAAGATAATGAGGAGCAGAACTGGGTATGATGACTTGTGTTAAGGTGGAGTTGCTCAGTAGAAGTCTTCTGCTGGTGCATATAGGCACATGGCCAATGGCCTCCAGTGCAGTTAAACTGAGTTACGCCTCTTGAGCAGCTGCCCGAAGACTTTCAGTGTAACAGGGAAATAGAAGGCTTTTTCTCATTTGAGGAATACTTTGGGAAATATTCAAACCAGTCACTTGATTTGCAGAGGTGATGCCATGTTGGCTTCTCCTGCAGGTACTGCTGCTAATTCTGACCTGAATCAGTTTGTTTTTTTTTGTTTTTTTTTTTTTTTTGGGGGGGGGCAGGGGGCAGTGAAAAGAATAAACTATGGGTAAAATATTCAGAAATGACACACCTCAGCTTTCTGTGAGGTGGTAGATGTGTAAAAACCCTTCTTTGTTTACATTCAGATTTAGACAAATTACCCAGAAGGCAATTATCATAAACATCTAAGGGAGTTAGAATAAGTAAAGCAGAGCTATCAAGAGCTTCCTTCAGCTTTAATTTGGTGTGAGTTGTTAGAAAGAGCCACTTCTGTCTTTCTTCATTAAGTACAACGGTTATCTTGATAGTAAATGCATAAGGGGAAGATCTGTATCTTCCTTGGGAATCATGAGAAGCAAACTTGTCAAGCCATTGGCAGAAGTACATTGCTGGTGGAGTAGGCTGATCCATCGAATGAGACCCCACATTTCTCCTGCATTTCAAACTTGGTTTGGGTTGGCAGGGAGCTGAATACTTTCCAATAACCCACTCCCATAATGAGTGCACTTGGCACTGACAAACCTCTGGCTTCTTGCATGAACAAGAGGTTTCATCGCCAACACTGTAAACTTCCCAGCCATTTCATGTCGGTGCTTAACTCGGAAATAGAGGCAGAAAAGAACTGAGTATGCATTTATTAAAGCAGGTCATCCGAGGGGGGAAAACAACTTTCTCCATCTGCTTCCTCCTCTCAGGAGGACTCTGTTTAGAGCATTAGAAGATGCTTCCTGAAATTGTTAGGGCTGCAGGCAAGCTTGGTGGTGTGGAAGAGTCCCTCCTGCCCTGTCCCTGTCTCTCTGGTCGCTGCGGCACATCTGAAAATGTGATTGAGGAGCTCAAATGGAGGGCCTGAATTTGTCCCTGCTAAGCCAGTTGGTGCCTTCATGTTGGAGAGGGGAGAACTGTCTAAGCATCGAAATAAGAGGTTTGGTGGGAGGACCTTGCTTTACTTCCCTCTGATCATCGTTAGCCCAGTTGCAGCCCTATCCCTTTGCCAGGAGTTTCTTGCACTTCCTGCCCAGTGCGTGGAGTTGTTACGGGGCGGGGGGGAAACACACACAACTGTCTGAGGCAAGTCCCACAGTGAAGCTTTCCCTGGAGCTGTGGGATTCTGCTGTCCAGATGCAGCACTGCATGGAGCTGCTGCAACCAACCACCACCTTTCTTCAGGAGACATGGGCCAGTGAGGAAAAGCCTTCTGCCCTGACCCTTGAGGTAGGATGTTTTGGAGCCTGGTCTTACAGGTGTAGCATCCAGGGTTAAATTTTCTTCTCTTAGACCTGCTTTTTTCCCCTTGGCAAGGAATCCCCATGTACTGCAAACAGCAGCCACCTATACTCTGCTGACAAGCACCGAGTCGAGAGTTTAAACTTGAAGGAGGGGAAGACTGTGCCAGCAAGGCTGATAGGGCAGATGAGGATATTCAGTAGCTTGTATTTGTGCAGCTTGTACAGGTAGAACAGCTTCCAAAAAGCCCTGCTTGTGCTATAAAAGAGAGGTATCTCATCTGGCATACCTGCTTCCTAGGCTCGTGGAAATGGGGTTTATGGGAGCATATGTTTCAGGCTGGTGAGATGTAAACTGCATATAATTTACTGCCCATCTTATTTTCTGTCTCTAATTTAATTTTCTCTCTTCTGTCAATCCCAGTTAATGTGTACAAGTTTTACTGCCGTTGGAAGGTTTGAAGCAACAGATGGATAGGCCTCTTACAACCTTAGTAGCTCTTCAGCTTTCTCACAGATTTGGCATCTCCTCTTCTGTAGGGAGCTTGATGCTAAGATGAACTTTGAAAGTAAATATTTACGCTAGCAGGACCTTGCCATGTTTGTGTAAGCGGGGGTATAATCTTGTAATTTGGGCTAACAGTTTAGATTACTCTTAACTTCCCTCTTCTGTGTAGAGAATTGTGTCATCGTTTGCCTTTCCGAAGCAAAAGGGGTTTGAGATCCATTGGGGCCCTGTTACTGCATCATGAAAATCAACACAAACAGGCCTGGGATTGTCATTTAAGTGTAAGGAGTGGGAGGAATTAAAGATGAGGGGTGAGGTTAGAGTTATTTAGATGCTGTAACATTGACTTTGATGAGCTAAGCAATTTTGCTTTGGGTTGGGGTTGTGTTTTATTTTACTTTTCAGCCTACCCTGCCATGCAGGGCTCACTTGTCATGTAAGTAACATCTTTCTATGTGCTCCTGAAGAAACTGCTGACCCGGCCATTTGTTATTTTCATAAAGAGACAGCAAAGTCTGACTGTACTAAACCAGCCAGGCAATCCCAGCGCCTTGATGCTGTCTTCTCCATGCTGTGTCTTCTCCGTGTTGGGAAGGACTGAATCCGTACCACACACAAGAAGCTGCGTGGGTGGAGAGTCGTCATCATGTTTTGAGCATCCATCCCTAGATGGGGTTTGGTTGTTCATGTTTATGTATCACTTAATACCTGTAGGATCTCGCAGAGGCAGTGAGCTCCCTATGAGCAGGAGGGACTGTCTTGGGGATGACGGGTGTGAAAGTGCTTTGGCAAAGGCAGGTTTGCAGAGGTGGCTTCTTGGCATGGGGTTGTGAGTTGTACCCCACTGTAACTCGGGAGTGAATGAGGTTTTCTGAGCCTTGGAAAGCTCATTAAAGCAGCAGTCAGCATCTAAGCATGATACAAATCCTCCCTTGAAAGACCAAAGGAGCCAAAGATGGCTGGAAGGAGAGAGAAATGTTTTGGGGGGGTTTAAAATACACCTTTTCTCTGTGAGCTTGCTTTATGAAAACAGAAAAACCTATCAAGAGTAGGTTATTAGTGACAATTATACTTGAGGTGTTAATTGCAGAACAAGGAAATGCTGTACCCATGGCAGACTGAGTCCTCAGGGGTATAAATCAGCTGGCTTTCCCGAGTTGGTGGAATTTGGCCAGCCTGAAGATGTGTCTTCAGGAAAGCAGAATGAAGTGCAACTGCTTCATGGCCAGAAGTGCTTTGAAACCTGTGTACCTGCTGCTGAGACAGGCAAGAGATGAGAATCACAATTAGATGACATTTTTCTTTTAATTGTCTGTTTGTAGTGAGCACAGAAAATAATATAAACATCACTCCCAGATCAAACAGATTATTTTTATACCCTTTAAATCTCAATTTAATATGCATGCCTTTCTTAGGCTCCTTTGGTCTGACTTTGTTTGTCTAGATACAGGCTGACAGTATATCCTCCAGATGCATGTGCCTCCATGTACTGCCCAGGGATGGTTTGCATACCGCAGCTGGGAAACCCAGCTTGCAAACCAGGGCTCCTCTTTAGTGCCTGTATCTAAGGTAAGAAGGGTGTTTGCATGCCTCTATCTCTGTCTGCAATGACTTTAAAAAGGGGGTGGAGGGGAAGCCCCAGCCCTGCTCCGTAGCTTGCTCTGGCAGTGCAGACTCCATCCTCTCTGTTTCATTCATACAATGCTCCTGCTTCATCCGTGGTAATCCAGAAGGGACCGTTGTGGTCGCCCAGTCTGCCTGCGCCTCAAACAAGGGCATGCCTGTTGAAGGCAGCGTGGGGAACGGCAGCAGTCTCCAAATCTTCCTATCCCAGCATCCACGCAGCCAGCGCTGAGAACGGCGGCTTCCCCTGGCCTCGTGGATCCCTGGGGAGCCGTTTCCCAGGGCTGGGGTAGGAAACATGGAAAAATCCCCTCCTCAGATGCATCTTTCCCTCCTGGACAGCAGGATGCCAGCTGGGGTTGTAGTATGAGTGCTGTCATTTATTATTTCCTTCTTTCTTTTTGCTCTGTCTCAGGGCCCTGGCTTCTGCAGTTGTGTTGGTCTTGTTTTGATAGGTCAGGTTTCATATTAAAAAGGAAAAAATAAGTCTTGGAAAATGAAAATCAAGTGAATAAAACCTCAAAAAAATAGGGATAAATTAAAGTAAATCAGCATTTATTCTGTAATTAGAAAGCCTGAAGTCAGTTTTATGACTATACTTAATGATTATTCTTTTTTTCACTGGCTGGTCTGGCAGCGCCGTGGGACCCTTGGTGTAGCAGAGGCTAAGCCATAGAATCATAGTGTTGACAAGGTTGGAGAAGACCTTTAAAATCATCAAGTCCAACCATTACCCCAGCACTGCCAAGGCCGCAACTAACCCATGGCACTGAGGGCCTCATCTACACAGTTTGTGAACGCTTCCAGGGACGGTGACTCCAGCACTGCTCTGGACAGCCTGTTCCAATGCCTGAGCACCTTTTGGGGAAGAAATTGTGCCTAATATCCAGTCTAAACCTCCCCTTGAGGCCGTTTCCTCTTGTCCCATCTCTTATTACTTGAGAAAAGAGGCCAGCCCCCTCCTGGCACCATCCTCCTTTCATGTAGTTGTAACAGGGCTCTGTGCCCCCCCCTTGCTAACACAGTGCTGCAGACTGCACTGCTGTGTACGTGGGGGTTCTGGCTGTGCCCAGCCTTCAGTGTGGCCTTGCAGATACCGTGACTGGGTGGGGAAGAGGTCCTAATAGGAGCTGGGAAGAGGCTGCCTCGTCTGTCACATCTCCTCATGGATCAGCATGGCCCATTTCTCTGGAGGGCATTCGTATCACTTTCAAAGCCACTCCATCTATCCCTATTTTGCTGTCTCCCATGACATCTACTTTGGAAAAGCACTACCTGCCCCATAATTTTAGCAGATGGAAAGCTCTTTGGCATGGATCAGGTATCTGTATACAGGGGTGTGTTGGAGCAGCTGTTGGGAAGTCATACTTGAGAATCCCTTCTTGTCTTTTAGCTGCACGTGATGGCTTAGTTGTAACTGTGGGATCAAGATCCTCAGAAGCTGCTCCTTAAGTTAGACATGAGGAGGCAGAACATTACCAAAAGAGAGGTATTTGACCCTGTCATCATACAGCTTCTGATGAAACCATTGGAAAACTTGGGTGTAAGCTTTTTACCAAGACAGTGTATTAATGAGTTTGAAAAATAGGTTTGTCCTGGTGGATTTCCAAGTGTCAGAAATTCCTGTAACCTCTGTCCTTTCAAGTTGGTCACGTAAGTGGGCTTGTTTTTCACATGCATTGGATGTTTTGAAGACAGAGGGTTGAAAACCGACTCTGCACATCATGTAAACGTTACGAGGAGAACATGTAATTTAACTCCAGAGCTTCTGATGCCTGTGCTCTTTGTGCTGTGTGTTCTTGTTCCAGCATTGCTTGTAGCTTGTGTCCATATATGAGCTTGTCTTATCTAAGGACATGGTGCTCTTCTCAGGCGCGAAAGGATTGGGCTGGGACAGCTAGCCAAAGCCCAAATGAAGCTGCAATTGGTCTGCAATGGTGGTGACACTGAATCAATGGAAAGTGTGCATAATTCTTTATTTTTTTCCCATGATTTTTCATCCCTTGCACAGAAAGCCATGAAAGCTGTATTGACCTGTTGTGGTGTAAGCTCAGTCAGACACGCAGCCGCTCTCTCTCTCCCCCCCTTCCTCCCCCGCTCTTGGATGGATGGGGAGGAGAATCAAAAGAATGCAACTTCCATGGGCTGAGATAAGAACAGTTGAGTAACTGAGGTATAACACAAACCACTGCTGCTACCATCAGTAATAATAATGAGAAGGGAAATAACAAGGGAAGAGGATACAACCGCTCACCACCCGCCGACCGATACCCAGCCCGACCCAGCAGTGATTGAACTCTTCTGGGTGACTGCCCCCAGTTTATATACTGGGCATGATGTGCTGTGGTATGGAATACCTCTTTGGTCAGTTTGTTAGGTGTCCTGTCTCTGCTTCCTCCCAGCTTTCCCTCTTCCCTGGCAGAATGTGAGACTCAGAAAGTCCTTGGTCAGACCAAACATTACTGAGCAGCAACTGAAACCATCGGTGTTATCAGCGCTGTTCCCAGGCTGGAAGTTGAAAACACAGCACTGAACCAGCTACTAAGAAGGAGAAAACTGACTGCTGCTGCTGAACCCAGGACATGACCATGTCACAGAGAACTTGGGAGATGCCTCCAACCAGCCTCGTCAAACATACCAGTGGGCTTATTCTGTGGTGCCTAAAAGGCACAGCAAATCAAGGCTGAAATGCCATTGCTGGACTGACCCAGACCTTGCCCTGAACACCAAAGGTATCTGTGATATGGAGGTGTCCTTCACAGCTTTGGGAGTTTGCAGGCAGTAGGCTGTTCCTCTTGGAGCCTCTTCTCCCTTCCTGGTTGGACAAGCTGGGAACAGTGTGGTTCTTCCTCTTGTGGGTTTAAGCAGAAAAAGTGAAAGTTGCTGGTTAGTGGTTTTGGGCAGCCATCCCTCTTGAAACGAATGATGCTCCCTCCGAGAGCTTGCTTCTCCCAGTGGTGCCAGGGTTGTAGCCTGCCACTGTGCAAAAGAGGTGAGAAGCTGCATGGCATCCTGCAATTAGCTTTCACCCAGTTTTACTGTAAATTAGTGACAATAACAGTCATTTTGGAAGCTTTTATAGCTGTTCCTCTGTGTCTGATCAACCATGTACCGGAAACAACCGCTGCACACAGATATCAATTGCGTTGCTGCTAATTCAACATGTGCCCAAAGATGTCCAGCTGCTGAATTTGAAAGCCAGTGTGCCAAATGAGCTCTGGGTTTCCTGTCACCTTGATGCTCAGCAAGTTATTTGTAACCTGTGTTGTGGAGTGGTGTGATGGGCTTTTCTTTAAGCCTGCCTGAAAGGCTCAGGTTGAGGCTGCTGCAGCGAGCATCCCAGTCCTGGTTATCGTTCCCACCAGTGTTGACAGTAAGATCTCTGCTCTGGTCCTTGCAGCAGCACAGTGGATGTGGCAACCAGTCCTGCACCTCAAGCATATTGAGGGCTTCCAAGGCTTTTCTGCAAAGCCCACCAGTCTTTAAAGTGTTAGCTTCCCAAGGGAGAGTTGAAAAGAGTGTGACAAGGTGCAGATAAGCAGGTCTGGTTATTGAACACTGGGTGCATTTATGTTCTGAGTGATGCTCATGGAGTAATTTTGGAGGGATGCTAAGCTGATGGCATGCAGCAAAACTCCTTTGAAGTTGATAGCTGTGAATCAGTTTGGTGTTAGCAGGTTTCTGAAGTTGCTCTTTGATCACTGATCAGATGGCTCTTGCTTTTTGGGGAGCTGCTTCTCCTTTCTCCTGGTTGCAGCCCAGCCAAAGCCCAGAGTCCTGGGCCAGGAATAAAGCCCTGCTGCCCCTGGTCCTGCTCAGGCATATCACAGGGGGTGGTTGTGCCTCTGGGAATTCCTAATCTAAGGAGACAAAGGGGCTGTAGGGGCATCACCTCCATGTGTGGGCAGCGATATGGAGCCCGGTGAAGGTGAGGGTGCACTTTGAATGTGGCATTTCCAGTACTGATGCACCCACTTTCCCAATGAGGCTTTCAGAGCTACTGAGGTGCCTCTAATTCTGAACAACTTCAGTGCCTCTGCCAGGCCATCGCCAGGCTCCCAAGGTGTCTTTTGAAATCAGGTTCTCGATGTGCAAGTGTGGAGGAGAAGCCTGTGGCACCCAGGGCTTGGGCCAAACCATGTCCCTAGGACATGTGTACCTGTCCTGGAGCTTCCCACCTTGATTCCTGTGAGAGCTTCCCCGCTCGGCCCCATTTCCATGCTTCCGTGGTCTGCAGAAGAGAGAAACGGCCTCAGCTCACCCATTGCAGCAGGAACTGGCTCATCAGTTCCCACATTAAGAGCTGAAGTTTTTCTGGGTGAGGATATGTAGGGAAAGATGCATTAATCCATCTGCCCATTGATAAAGCATCACACAAATGGCTAATTCCCAAAGCAAGGGGCTTTGGCTTACTGATACTTGCCAAGCTAAGTAAAACCTCGCTTTGCTGTTTGACCGTAAGAAGCTGTTTTCAGTAGAGGCCTTGTTTTTTGTCATGTGTTTTTTTCATATTCACTTTTATCAAAGTTTGCAGCATCAGTGACTTAACTCATCACATAAGTCCATATTTTTCCCCATAATCTTGGCTCGATATATTCTAAGTCTAGCACTCCTCATTTCTTGACCGTCCCCACAGCTTTAGCATGTGGCTGTCGTTCTTCTGCAGCTCCCACAAAGCGGCTGAAAACCAAGGTAACAGCAACATTTTGAGTGAAGGGGATGAAATGTGGAATAGGTTCAGCGTATTTCTTTGTCATTGTTGGAGTCCTATTCAGTCTGGAACTGAATAGGAGGCTGATTAGCATGTGGAAGCATTTCTAAAGCATTGGGCTGTGAGGGTTGGGTGATTTTTTGTTTTGTGGGTTTTTTTTTTTTTTCCTTAAAGGAGAAATTTTGTGGCATTTATTTTTCTGAATGAGCTGGTATGAACCTTTGTCAGATGTGAAACCCATGGAAAAGTCAAATAGTGTTTTAGAGAGAGCCTGTTTCGATTAATCGCCATGTGCATGGGCGCAAAGGTTTCCAGTGCCTACAGCTCCAAGAGCTGCTGCAGGGTAAAGGGATGCAGTGTGTTTAAAACAGCCAGACAAGTGGGATAGTTTGGGATGCATCTGGATTGTGGATCTTGCAACACAGGCTTTGCATTTGCTCTTGCTGAAGTTGTCTGCAAAAGTGGGTATTGCTTTATGAATGCAGGATTGGGTCCACAGTCTGAAAATCCACCTGCTTAAATGCTCAGCATTTTGCTTTCACAGGGAAGGATATAATGCTGAGGCTGATTAAAACACTAACAGTAAGTGAAAAGCAACTTTTCCCCAGTGAAACTGCCTCAAGTCCTAGGCCTGAGGCTGGTTTTGGAGATGAGGATTGATTTTTCCCTCTGGTGTTTGGAGCAAGCTGCAGGGCTGATGTTCCCATTACAGTCCCTTGCTACAAGATGTACTGTATTTTGTTCTAAGAAGTAACTGAATTACTCCCTTGGTACTGCTTGTGGGTCTCAGCTGGGGCTTTGCTAGATGAGAAGTCCTGCCATTGGAGTACCATATATCCTGCCCTCTGTGTGATTGAGGGATTTTGGGATGCTTGCAAGCCCCAATGGAGATGGGAGCACCCCATTGCATGCCAGGGGCTGTATGGATGTATGATGGGCTTGTGCCCCTGAGCTTGCAGATGGAGCGGGCAGTGCAGGAAGGCACATTTAGTTTCTGGGTACAATAAGTGATGGTGGTTGAGGTTGCACGGAAATCTCATGGCAGCAGTTGGAGTCGAACCCTCTTGGTGATGTATGTATGAACCAGACTCTGTGCCTGGGTTTCTCTGATGACTTGTCCAGTTTTCTTCCAATGACTCCAGTTTAAGAGAGGAAAAGTAGTGCCTCTACAGCTCACTGCTGTGCCTTAATGTAGACTACTGAAGGCTGATTAAAGCTATCATTTAATTAAGTAGCACTTAGCTCCTCTGTTCCCAATTCACGATTAAAGGATCGTTTGAAGTAATTCTGCAATACTTTTTCTTCCTCCCCTCTCTCCTTTAAGTGAGGAAAGTTCCTAGAGCTGTACGTGCCCCAGCACCGAGGTTTTGAACGCTATTACAGGACCGCAAACCTGCTGGCGAATCTGGCTGCTGCCAAAGGCATCTGAACATTAAAAAGCCCTGCAAAGGGGTGGAAGGGAGTTCAATCTCAGGATACGCTGATTTGGAAAGGGAATCCAAACAAAGAGGCTTTTCAGCAGAGGCTGAGGCTTGGCTTCTCTCAAGGGCAGTTTGGGCTTGGGGAAGCATCCGGGAGGTGGTGAGCAGAGCAGGAGTACATGAGCTGGATGCTGCGTGGTGTAAGGTTTCCCAGCACAGCGTGGTTTTGTGTTACAGGCTGGGGAACTGGCTGGAAAAGCTCCTCTCTTTTCTCTCTCTTACCCCTACTCCTCTCCTTTTATTCCTTTTGGAAACAAGGGGGAGGTTTAGGCTGTTTTGTTTTGGTTTTCTTTTAGTAAAGGTTCCCATCCCCTGCAGGTTTGGCAATGCTTCTTGATGTTGGTGCTGGAGAGGGACCCATCAGTGTCTCCAGCATGGAGAAACCCTTTGCTGGGTCCCACACTGGCCTCGCAGGGCTGCTTGATTTTGTTCAGAAAGCACAGCCCTCTCACAGGGGATGCTGTGGTAGGAGCCTATGTTGCTGAGGTGACAAGCACCTCATAAAGAAGGGTCTGGTTTGGATAAGGAGAAGTGAAATGAGATGGGTGGTAGGGGACCTTCTTCACAACAGGAGGGATGCAAAGTGGGGTGTGTGTCCACCAGGCCGCTCACAGCAGCTCTGTCCCCTATGGTGTGGCACCTCTAAGAAATGCCTGGAAGAGTCAAGCAGGGAGGAGGTGCTACCAACCACCCCAACCAACCAGTTGGGGTTTTTTATAGGCACCAGATGGCTTTAATAGAGGAAAGCTGAACTTCTTATGACCCTTCCCCACAGACGATGTTTGTTGTTTTGTAATTGTGGCCAGGACAAAACTGTGTCCCAGAACCTGCAGTGTGTCTGAGAGCTTGGTGCCTGGTGCCTTCTTCTCCCACTCCACTATGAGCTACCCCCACACTGCCCTCACACTCCTCTGCCTGCCCTGCCTCAAAGTTATCCAGGGGAAGCTGCTGGGCATGAAAGACTTGAGGTTTCCCCTGATTCCTGGTTAAAGAGATTAGCAAGAGTACAAATTGGAAGAAACCGAGACATCTAACAGCAAAGAGCAAGGAAGCAATAAAATGTCAGGCCATGTTTTCCCTTCTAGTTGATTAAAAAATTCTCCTGATAAGCCAGAAAGCTTTCATGGCTGGACGAGACCTGTATTGTGTCAAATGCAGTGATAGGTTTATTAGAAGGATAAAGTGATGGGAGCATTGGGTTGTGCTTGCAGTCCTTCTGGCGCTGAGTTTTTCCCCAGGGCTGAAGGCATTTTGCAATGGTATGGGAGCAGAGAGTGTGATGGAGAAGCTGCTTCTCCTATGGAGAAAGGAAAATGTATTCAAATGGGGGTATCTGGAGGGGGGAGTGGGAGACATGGGTGTCAGAAAAAATGACATTGAAACTAGCTGTGTGGCAAAGGAGGAGCAAAAGCCATCAAATTACTGCTAATCAGGGTCTCTGGTTGTTATATGTATTTCCACAGAGCATCCAAACCCATGACTGAGTGCGTAGTTTTTTGGCTGGTAGTTTGGGGAGCAGTGTTACATCAAGGCTGACCATTACTGTAGTTTTCCCTTGCTGCCTCTGTTTACAGTCTTGTTTCTGCCCAGGATTATTAAACCTCCAGTAAATCTGAAATCATACCCCTCTCATGTGCCATTCATTTCATGGTGTATCTGGGGACAGGAGGCCACTGAGATGCTGTGGGGAGAAGTTCAGTGCATTCACCTTGGTTTTGGAAGGTAGAAAGCCAAGCAGAAGAGGGAAATGGGGACTAGGTCTCCTGCTCTCCATGGGAGAAGCAGCAGTGGTGGCAAACCAGTGTGCTTGGAGGGCTGCTCCAAGTCAGTGCCAAGATGCTCCACTGGGCCCCTGGCTTCCCTGTAGCTTAAGAAATCTGTTTGGAGATCAAACAGAAGAGAAGAATGAAAAAGGAGGAAAACAAAAGGCTCGCTTCCATGCCGTTGTGTTTAACTTCCCAAGGTTTTAATTGCCAAGGGCTGCATTGGGAGCCAGCTGGCTGCAAAGGGATACAGACTTCAAGTAAGAGAAGAAGAGCTGGGTTTATTTTTTTGTCTGAGGATCTAATAACTGTTATATTTTCCTTCAGGAAATGTAGCTTTGTATACATGATCTCTCCCAAAGGTGAATTATCCTTTTTGGGTACCTGCTTCCTCACCTTTTCCAGCTGCTGTTTAGCTCTTGCTGTTATTGTATTGCTACCTATAGGAGTAGCAGGGTGCAAGCAGCAGGAAAGCAAGTATGGAGTGCAAATTGTACCTCAGTTTTAGAGGTTTTCTCCTTGGAGCAGAAAAGTCTGCTTTAGGGAAAATACAGTAGAACTTGCAAAGCCCTTGCCCCATGCACAAGAGGATGCGTATCTCCTTGTAGGTGCTGATGCATAGTGACAGCAGGATCAGGACCACTGGTGTGTGACCTGGGAACAGGCTGGACAAGCCCAATTCTGCTGCCAAAACCTTGCTTGTACAATGACTTGAAAAGAGGGATAAAAACCTTTCAGCTTAAAAAATATATAGTAATCAAGCATGGGATACTTGGCACGCCGGTTGTATAAATCTTGACATTAGCTACCTGTGAATCATCCAGCAGCACGTTAATTGGTACCCCTCTGTAGATGAGGATTTGGCATCAAGTCTGCATGTAATTACAAGCCACACACAGAAGGACACAGGCAGCTAATGAACTCCTGCCAAACTCCAGCTCCGCTTCTGCGGCTTTTGAAGTTCACTGGTCTTTCAGCGTTTTGTATAGTAAGCACTGAAAGGCATCAAATCACTCCTTTGACAGCGTTTAGAAAGGGTTGGTTTGTTGAATAACTGAGTCCCTCCAAACTTCCATCTGAGAACTAGAGCATCTATAGGCGCCTTTCTCAACAGAGCAGTAAATAGGCTGGAAATGGAGGACACCCCCCTATGAGCTGCTGAGCTCCTGCCTCGCTGACAGGAGCCAGCAGGCTCTGGTTGCCATGATGGGCTGCAAGAAAAGAAACTATTCCCATTTAAAAATCCTTCAAAACAACCCCACTGATGGTATGGGCTTTTTCCCAAGCCTCAAAGTGTTTTAAGATGGAGGTTGTGCAAAGTGGGTTGCAGTGTCACATGGGTCTGTGGATGTGTTGGTGTTAGGAGGGAAGTAGTAAAAGGTTTTTGGAGGCTTTCATGCTGTTGGATTTGGAAGGTTGTGGAGCTTTTCCACGGATGCTTTGTTGCTGGAATGGGATTTGAGCCTGAGCTCTTCTCTTCCTCTTTTCATGTCTGAGGTGACAAAGGGAGTTGTTGTTGAGATAAAAACAATTTCCATGAAAACCTGTGATTTTTAGGCAAACATACCAGGAGGGCTTCATGGCAGTACCATGGTGAAGAGGAATAATGCAACTTGGCAGAAAGCCCTTCCAAAAAAAAGGTGGGGGGGCTATGGGGACAGAAGAGCCTTTGTCAAAATTAACTGCAAAAAAGAAAAAGGGACTGATATTCCCTTGGGCTGCTTTAACCTGTTTTCTTCCATTTATTCACATGTTCCTTGACAGCAGGGCACAGTGTTGTTGCAAGGGAGCTGGAAAGGGAAATTGAGAATTCTCCATTTTGAGCTTTAAAAAGCACAGTACATGTTGTGTCCCTCAGGTCAGTATGAATAGAGACTTGCCCATTGCCTGTGCCATTTGGATGCAGCCTGATTTATAACATTTCCTAAGGAAATGGAGCTATGGGATGTCACCTGGCTGCGAAACGCAGCTTTAGGCTGTGTACGGGAAAGGGGATGTTGTGACACTGGGTGTGACAAGGTGGACATGCCCAATATGGCTGGCCCTTGTGCTAGTAGTGGCCGTATACTTGCACAAGACGGTAGTGATATTTTAGGTGGTGCTATGACACAACTGCATCACCTGAGCTTGGAGAGTATGCAGTTTCTTAGGGGGACAGAAAGCACCCAGAAATCTGAGATGGTGTGCAGCATGGAACCATGCTGTCTTCAAAAATCACTGATTCAGACTTAAACATAAGAGGCTTAGGTTGGATATAAGGGAGAAATTCTTTACTGTGAGAGTGGTGACAGGTTGCCTAAAGAACTTGTGGCTGCCCCATCCCTGGCAGTGTTCAAGGCCAGGTTGGATGGGGCTTGGAGCAACCTGCTCTAGTGGAAGGTGTCCCTGCCTGTGGCAGGGGGTTTGGAACTAGGTGATCTTAAGGAGGGAGAAAAGAGGTAATATTACATCTTTTTAACCCATCAGTGAATGGGCAAAGCCTATTACCTAAAGCTCTGCTTTAGGGACTGCTGGGATCAAATCTTCATCGCTTGCAGGGCCTTTGGATCATTTCCACCTATGCACACATTTTTTTGCCTTTCAGCACTGTGTCCGATGCATTATATCCTGGAAACTGTACCAAATCTCAACTACCGAGGGGGAAAAGTTTCATTTCCAGTTAATCAAGGGAATTGTGTAATACCATTTTCTCCTGGGGAACTTCCAGAAAAAAGAAAGGAGGAGAGGGAGGGGGGTAGAAAAGGGGGGTATTATATAAAGCAAGTATATTAAGAGGATATAAATTATGAATTTAAAGTGATTAGTGAACTTTTAAGGAAGAGGTCAGAAGTGCCTTTTGGACTACAAACTTTTCAAGCTTCCAGTGCTTGTATTTGGTTACAGAGTTATAACCCAGCCTTATTTGTGCAGGTGGCTGCTGCTTCAAATCTAAAGAAGGATTTTGCATTTACAATAGGTACATTGACAGAACTGGGTCAGAAAGCTACTCATGGAAGCCTTCAGTGCTGCAGGCACGGGCTCTGCCACCTCCTGCACAGGGGCAATTGTCCCCCAAAACGTGCGTAATTACAGCTGCAGTGCCTGACTGGGATGCTCTGGGATAGGGAGAGAGGAAGCTTGGGAAGTTCAGCAGCTGAATGTTTCTGAAGAGGCCTGATGTGGGCCAGGTTAACTGGCTTTATTTTTGCTCCAAAAGCTTTGCACCTTGATTGATTTAACAATAATCAAGGTAATTCTGTCGACCGTATCAGGTTGGCTGCAGGTTTATATATTTCCAGTCACTCTTCTTAGGGTCTGGTGTGGCTGTGCAAAGAGAAGGAGCCAGAGCTTGTATGTGGTGGTGTTCAGGGGCAGCAAGCCAAGATATGGAATCTCTTCTTGGTATGTTATATATTAAAGCAATATCTATGGCCCATGGAACTTTCCTTTTGAATAGAAGTTGATGGAGTTGAGCAGAGTTGTTATAAGGGGGAATTATCAGGGTTCACACAGCTAGTGTATGCCAGCGGCATGACGTAGATGAAGAGAAGCACCAGCTCTGCTCACCCTTACATCAAATTAGAAGAAAGCTCCTAGATTTCCCCCAGGGAAACAGAGTGTCGTGCTCCTTTCCCACAGCATGAGTGGGGCTGGGCAGTGGTCCGAGCTCTTCCTCGAAGGCAGAGGTTGAGGAGTTGTGGTGAAGCTCATTCCAAACCCTACTGACCGGCAGTGTAATCCGTGTCTGCTCTGTTTGTAATTGGAAACATAATAGTTGCCACAGTGTATTATTCACACAGTCTGCTTGCCTTCAGTATTGCAGAGTTCACAGGCCCATTTTCAATCTTATACCCCCCCCCCCCCATCCCTTTATTCAGGTTGGGTCATTCTAGGTCAGACTTTTCATATCTGTGAGACCTTCCAAAACACTTGGATGTATTAGAGGTGCCTCAAAAGATGTGTAGAGGTGTCTTGTAAGATGCTGACATGTTGGGGTTTTCACAGCATACTGCATTTTATTCCTTGCTGTAGACAATGTGAAATGATGGCTTTGTTTCCATTGTATTGGCTCTGGACTGCTGTTGATAATGTCTTTTATATCCGCCCTCTCCAACTTCTGCTGGCCAGCCAGCCCCAAAAAGGCAGGATTTCATGTGCATCTAGGTATTGTGGCTTGGATAAGGCCTTTTGTTCTTATTAATGCATTTTTTAGGTATTAAAAGTGTATGTGCACTTCAATATAAAACTCTTTTAATACATCTACTCATGCCAAACTCTCAGGAGGAACAACTTAACCAACTTCTTAGAATTCCCTTCTCCTCTTCTTCCTTTGTATGTGGTGTTTACCTCTGGAAATAGGTGAGAGGTACTCTCTAAAAGCAGTATTTTACCTAGCAAAACCAATGGCAGCACTTCTGTTCATCTGGAGCTCTTGGAGTGTGGGGCTGGCACATTGCGCTCCATCACATGAGGAAGCTTTTCTGCTGAGGTTTTGAATCCAGAGGAATTTTCAGTACGTGAGAATAATTTGACGTTTGGTTTAAAGTATCCGTGACCAAGAGCCTTTCTATAATAACGTTCTCCCAGGATGGTTGGGTCAATAAGAATGCTTTAAGTTGCACAGGGCTGTATTTACTGCAAAGGATGGGTATGCCTCTGGATGATGGGTTTGGGCATCAGATACCTGTCATTCCTGCCATCACTGTTGGTTCCTTTTAGAGGCACCTCTCAAATACCTCTTCAGCTTAAGGGTCATCAATGTTATAGTGTTGTGCATATAGAAAATGAATATTCTTGGCTTTCTTCTTGTTCGCTATTGTGCTAGCAGCATGAGAAGGCATTTCTCTCAGTATTCCTGAATAACTACTTCTTAGGAAAAAATAAACAAATCTTCCAAAAGTAAGAACACAGAAAATATCATCCAGGTCAAAATGAACCTGGAGCCCACTTGCAGCTGGTGGACCTAAAAGTGGTGAGGTTTATGTTGATGTTCCTATGGTTCAGCTGAAATACATCTACTGCGAATAAGGTGGACTGAAATACCACCTTCTTGAGAGTAAGGTTTGAGGTGCATAGGTTAGTGTGAGAACCTACAGCAAGTAGACAATGAACAGTATCTTGAGGGTTTTTTTGTGGAAATCAACCCATTGTGTTCTAGAATTTTTTCCAACAGGTCAAAACAGAGAAATGTAATATATGCCAATCCTTATTTATAGGTTCTTCAGCAGTTTAAAGCAGGTACCTGTTCTACAGTAAAGTCTGGGGTTTGTTTGTCTGTTTGGAGAATCTTCTATCCTCATGGGTCTTGTGTAGCTGAGAACAGTGGAACTGTAATAGAGTTGAATGGGAATCTGTTTTGCAAACAGAGATATTAGATGTGTTTCCAAAATACAGGCAGATGCACAGAGCAGTCTTCTGGACTGCTGGAACCAAGGTGAAGAACAATTAAGATTATGAAGGTAATAAAACAAGAGATGATGGTACCCTGTATTCCTGATGGTAGCCTAGTTGTCCCCTGTGAATGCATAGGCTTCAAGTATCCAGATTCAGTGAAAAATGCTGGGAAGGAGGCACATAGCTGATGCTTTCACGACCTTTAAATATCCCAACAGAATAGCTTAATCCAGGCTACAGTGAGTTCCTTCTTTTGGCTGTGGGTCAGGCCACTTGAGATTACTTTTTGGTTGATCAGACTCCTTCAGCCACCCATTTTGTTGATGCTGGTGCAGAATCAGGCCCTGTTGTTATTGGTCTGATATGATGGAAATGGGGAAATACTTCTCTTCTTTGTGTTATTAAATTGTATCTCTGTGTGTATATATATATATATGCAATGTCAGCTGGCTTTGAGAGTTGTTTGCTGCCAGGGCTGGTCTGCAGTGCTGCAATTCTTCTCTAGAATATGGGGAAGCCAACTTCTAAAGCCCTGATCAAAGCCTCCCATAGGCTAATCTAACTTTTATGCATTTTAAAACATGTACAAATACTGGTTGCAACTGGATGACCTTAAGGTCCTTTCCAACCCAAACCATTCTATGATCCTGTGATTGTAAACCGAATTAGGTTTGTATGTACCTAAGATCAGCCACTAAGGACTTCAAATAGAAAGCCCATCTCTTGAAGGTACCCAAATATTTATGAAGTGTGTCTTGAATGAGGAATTAGATCCCTAGCTCAGCCCTGCCAAATTATTTAATGATCTTTTTCACTTTTTAAGCTGGATGTCTAATCTACCGAAACCTTAAAAACACACCCAGGGCCTGGACGCCAGCAGCCAAACACATTACAGAGTGCTTGTGAGAAATTACCATTGCTTTGTTGAGATAGCCAGCAACATCCTGCTGACCTGCAGGGCTGAAAGAAGAAAGATTTAGTGGGGAGGTAAAAAAACCCAACCTCCATCAAAACTAAACATAAAGAGAGAAAAAAAAAAAAGCCCTAAATGGTGTTTAATTCAGTGCAAAGGTGAAGGTTGGGCTGGGAAGATGAGCTGCATGGGTGGGTCACTACAGAAATGCCTCTTCCCCTCCTGCTCCCTCCGCTTTTCTGATGGGTGGCCAACAAAAGCTTATCCCGTCTTGATTTTGCTTTTTTCCCCCATTAAGTCTGCACAAGCATTACCTTTTCAAAGACTGAGATTCAAAGTGCTGTGCCCAGCACAGAGCCCTTTTTTCTTCTGCCTTTGATTTTATGCACATTTCAAACTGGTCAGAGAGTATGCAGGGGTTTTGCAAGGCTTTTTGTTTAGGTTTGGTGGTGGGGTTTTGGCTTTCATGCAGCCAGTCTTCCCGAGATTATTGCCTATTAACTGCCTCTTAATAAAGGTGCTCACCAAAGGAAGGAATATTTTTAAATTGATTCTAGATTTCCAAACTTGATTTGCTTTATTAAATAGAAAGACAAATAAATTTAAACCCTACACTGAAATACCTTAATGTAGGACACCAGCAGTTAGAGGTCACCAAGTCACTTGGACTTCCTCCCAACAAAAGCAACATCATTTTTCAATGTCCAGCCCCATGGCATCCTGTGGTGCTTCACACAATTCTTTAGTGTCCACACCTGCTCTGTGCTGCTCAGAGCAAGGCTGAGCCCATTTGGATGGGGCAAGATCAGTCCCCAAGAGATTTCTATTATGTTCATGGTTTGGAGCCCTGTTTGATCTCCCACAGCATAGTAGGATAAAAGCATGTGGTTGGGATTTCCTTGTTCTGCTCTTAAAGCAAAAAAACCCACCCTTTATATAAGGACAAAAACCTTTCCTTCATCTTGTGAAGGATGTTACAATTCAGAAGGTAATCTCAGCTCCAATTGCCTTTTTTGCATTGGAATGAGCAAATCCCTTTGTTGTTCTGTGCTCTTTTTCCTCTGTCTGTGGGATGGGGATAACTACTTCTTTCATTGCAGTCTTATATGGATGCACTGGCATTGCCTCCATGCCTTAGGGTATGGTCCACAGGCTGCTGTGGAATTTCTCAGCATGGAGATACCCGTATTAAGGAAGATGTGAGGCCCTTCTACTGTGTTACTGGAGATTTTTGCAATAGGTCTGTACACATAGGTGAGCCATAGCCATAGAGAGAACAGCCAGGTAGGACCATTTCTGGGGAAGAGAAGCCATCCCCAAAACCATTGTAATTTTGTACCTACTGCGCATGTCTATAACTCACTTCAATGCAAGTCACCTTTTGTTACTGTTTACTGAAATGTGCCTCTTGCATTCTTAGTAGTTTTCTACTGTAGGTAGGGATGGGAAAGGGTAGGGGTTGAAATCTCAGCATCTTTTGGGGGTCCAGCTGTTGAATTTGTAAATATGAATCACTGCAGAATACATAATCAGAATTTCCTATTAAAACACCAAATCAGAGAGTTAGACTAGGGCAAAAGAAGTGATGAGGTTTAGTGTGTGGTGTCCCTGCCCGTGGCAGGGGGGTTGGAACTAGATGATCTCAAGGTCCTTTCCAACCCGAACTATTCTGTGATTCTATGATCTTTGTGGTATGCTGCTTGTCTTCCATTTCCAAGGGTGTGTGGGCTGTGGCCCCACTTCTGGATAACTTTGCCTCTGGCACCTCTCCTAGTGTGAATAATGTCTCTGTGGTGTTTTGCTGAGGGATCCTGAAGGCATCTCTCTCCGCATTTAATTTTCTGTCTTCTTCCAGACTTCCCTCTGTAGTGTTTTTCTGCAAAACTCATTCTTTGGCTCCCTTTTGGCACCACTACAGACTGGAACCCCCTTGCCAACAAAAATGTGGGTGGTGACCAAGAGTCTTAGAGAACCCATCCTCTGAGAAATATCATTGTGGAAGAAGAGCCGTCTTAAGCACAATTTACTGTGGGCTGGGGTCTTTTCTTCCTTGGGTTATTATGGCTGAAATGGCAGCCTCTTGCCCAGCCCTTGAAATCAAAGGTGTCTCATGTCTTCTAAGTAATATCCATTCAGTTATAGAGAGTATGTTAATGTTTTTCATGTTTAAAAAAGAAGAGAAAAAGGGAATCTGAGGTTACTGTTTTGCTGGAAAAACATCAAGACTTGATTGGCAATATCCCACTAAACCACGAGTTTGTAGGAGAGAAAACAAAAACCATTGGATTTCTCTAAACTCTGCCTATGTGAGCTTTAAGAAATCATGTCCCATATAGGTCAGTTATGCTCTTATAGCTATGGCAAGTGTACATATAATTGAAACGTGGAAATACTACCCCATGCTGTTCAATGAATGAAGGGAAAACAAATCTTTATTATTCCTGGGTTCACATAATGTATAGGAACACTATTGTCTTTTTTCTTTTTTTTTTTTTTTCCTTTAAGCCAGTTTTAGCTTTCAGATGTATTTTATTGTCTGTGGGAACATGTGTTTTACAGACCTGTCATGTGAAAGCTATTAACAAGAGGAACTGGAGAAATAACAATAAGCCACGTAACCGTGGCATGTCTACTCCCCGAGTTCAACTGCTACGCCACTGCTTCAAGTGCATGTGAAATTGGATCGCACCGAGTGACTTTAGCTCTTCTCCTGCAATTTTTCATTGGGAAACTTAAGGATTTTTTAAGTAGCCTATTAATATGGATTGCTGGCATCAGAGGCACTTTCTGGGCCAAGCTGGCTGGGCATCAAAATGGTTAAATAATGGAATGAAGATCAACTGGATTCACACGAGATGTCCGATTTTTATTTACCAAATCTGGGCTAGGCAGGCAGTTCAGAAACCTTTCCTTGCTGGTTCACACTTGTGGTGGAAACCATCCCGCCTTGCCAAGCACCGCAGGGCCCAGCACTTGGAATCGAACCCATTGCCAGAGTTTTCAGAGAGGATCTGAAAGGGATCCTGAGCGGTGGCCCTGTGGCTGCTCTTGTGTACCTGGGAGTCTTCAGGTCTGTGTGTGGTTGTTCCTGGTCACAGGTGAGGTAGACTTTCCCTTTTCAGACCAAGAAAACCCCTGAATAATCCTGGATTAGGCAAACCTATTAGCATACAGGAAAAGAAGCCAAAATGGATTGCACAAAGTGAAATACAGAAGGTGGTTCACCTGGAGATTCGGAACATTGTTTTGATGGCACTTTTTAACAACATGGGCTATACCGTCGCTGGTAACATCTAGCAGATCGTGATCACTACAAATGTACTGGGGACAAGCTTAGGTTAAACCCAGCAGCATTTCATTTTTAACTTTATTAGTCTTAGAAGGGAAAATCCCTCTGATGTCTTAGGCTTCTGTCTCTATAAACAAGCCCACAGATACTTAAGCAAGTTAGTGGTCGACAAATATTCCCTACTGCTTTCTGTAGGATCCGGGCATGAGACCTGTTGTCTTGGCCCAAGGACAGCTCGAACCACTTTGCCTTTGTTTTTCCCTTACCTGGGTTTCGCTCTGCAAGTGGGAGGAGGGTTTCCTGTGCCTTGTGGTTTGTGCTTTACTCTCAATGTGGGTTTTGAAGACTCTGGGTCTTGTTTTGGTGAGGGCATACTGCTCCCCTTAGTGATGGGCTTAACAGCAAAGATGGATAGGGAAACTGAGGCAAAGGAAAGGAGGGTGCCCGGCCCAAGGTATCATCATGGCTGTAAAATACCCCAGGGCTCTCCTAGGTTTAAGGCAATACTGTATTTCTCTAAAAAGCTCAGAAGAATACAGACATACAGCAGTTTTGAGGTGTCTCCTCCATACTGTGTGTCCTAACCTATCACAACATGGTTTTGGGCAGATCTCCAGGCATGGTGCAAAGGTCCAGCTGAGCTGGGCAGATGCTGGTCTCCTGCACAGAGGGTTCACAGATTATTTAAAAACAGGTTTTATGTGGTTTTAATGTGGTCGAAGGTGAACAGGCTCTGGTGGGAATCCAGCATCTATTCTGGATGGGCTGATTGGGTGTGTGCTCAGCTTCCCCTTGCATGGATGTGTCAAGGTTAGGTGTCCCACAGGTGCTCAAAGCATGTAGTCTTGTGGCATTAGTAGGTACAAACACACACATGCCTTGTAAATACAGAGAGGAAGGAGCCAAGGAAGGCTTCAAAGGCATAAATGTAGTGTAGGGATGGAGTGTAGCTGGGCTGACCAGGTAGGGGAATCTGGGCTGATACTTGATCTTCCAGGGTTTGTTTGCACAGCTCTGGGGCTGCCCTGCCATGGGGCACTCAGCAGAGCATCAGGCCCTCCCCAGAGAAAAGTGCCAGATTCATTTTCATGGCTTTTTGCAGAGGGATTGCTTTAGGGGTCCATTCCTGTAAGTTAATATTTGCAATGAACAAGACTTAACTGAAACCAGGCAGCGCAGACATCTGATAACCATAACAGAGGAGATGCTTTTTCCCCACAAGAGCGACTTGGAAAAACAAATCTCAGTGCTATTCCCTTTGGAAAGATAACAATATGGAAGGAAAACCATCAGGAATGGTGCTGTGTGGCTTGCAAGGGGTTTTCTCGTCGTGTCCTTTTTTTGGCAAGCTGCTTGCGTTTGGCTCTATTGCTGATGAGTTCGCTTATGTTTCTCCTTCTTTCTAGCTGGGTTGCCCTTCCTCATCATTGAAACAAGCACAATCCAGCCCTACCAGCGGGGCTTCTACTGTGATGATGACAGCATCAGGTACCCGCTGAAGTCGATGGAGACTATCAATGATGCAGTGCTGTGTGCCGCGGGCATCCTCATCGCCATCCTTGCTGTAAGTACCACTTCTGAAACCTCCTCTCCTGTCCCTTGCTCACCTCTGATGGCTTTTGTCACCTCTTTAGCCAATGGCACCATTGGCATGGGGGTTTAACACAGTCTTGCTGATGTGTCCACACTGTCTACCAAGGTACACATCTCTGCGATTGGTTGGCTTCTGTATAAGCGTGGAGCAATAAACAGTTGCAAATGGGAGCTTTTAATAAGAGGAATGAGATTATTCTTGAAGCCTATAAACAGGCCCAAAGCTGTTTGGGCAAGTCTGTGAGCTTTTTCACCCTCCAGTAAGAGTTCAGAGTAGAAACAAAACGACTTGAGTGTCAGTAAGGACTTGGCATGGTTTGTCCCTATTTAAATAACTCTTGGTATTTGCCTATTTTATAAGGTTAAAAAAAAAGGATACATCTTTTCGGCTAACTGGTGCCTGGAAAAGTTTCACAGCTTAGCATAAGATTTTTAACAGATTGTATATTACAACCATTTTAAAAAGACAATTAAAACCTTCCAAGGGGAGCATATTCCCACACTTCTCACTATAAAAAGTAGTTAATGCACCACCTTCCTAATGCCTCTTCATTTCTCTTTTCTGCCAGCTTTCCTAGAGCTGTGCTAGGAAACAATTGCACAGTGAGAGCTTTATATGTCAGCCAAAAATTCAGCCCGTGGAGCTGAGCCTCCCTGTGCCAACATGTATCTGGTGCTGGGGCAGAAGGCAAGAGCTGTCTCTTGGTTCTTAGCTAAACGCTTGCAGCTGAAGATGAAATTCCCCTACGAAAAGTACCTATGTTCTGCTTCTCACCTGGTGTCAGCATCGCTAAGGTGCTTTCCCAGGGATGTTGCCTTCCTCTTGGTTCTTCAGATGGGAGGGGTGGAGATGGAGAGCTCAGGAGCGCTTGTTCCCCTGCTAGCTGTCATCTTTCCTGTAGGAGCAATGTCCCAAGCAATAGGTATTTCAGCATGGCATGGTGCCTGCATTGGTAATACCCCATCCTCAGCCTTGCTGCTTCATGCTGTGAATATCTCCATCATTTCCTGATCTCTCCATCATTTCCTGACCACACATACTCACTTAGCAAAGTAAGTCCTCAAACCTACCTTGTTCCTATGCCTTCTCCTTCCTCAAAACAAGCCCAAAAGGTGGCAGACCCCCAGTTCCATAAAGGCAGCAGAATTTTCCCCTGCAGGTGAATTACCCCCGAGTGTGGAAAAGCCATAAAAACAAAATGAAAAAGCCTCTCATTTTCACATTACTGCCTGAGCTATCTGCACGCCGGCTCCATGCGGAGTGTGCTTCTGATCAGTAATGAGGCAGTGGTGAATACAGGAGTTGGAACAGAAACTGGAAACATAATCAGCTGCCTATGTGATCCATCAACTTTCTACCATGAAATAGCAGGTCAATTAAAAGAGAAAGAAAATCCCCCAAAGAATTAGATGTTTCTGCCCTGGTTTCACTGTGCCCACAACAAATGTAACTTAATAAGGTAAATTCAAGACCTGGGTTATTTGCTGTTGAGTGATACAAATGGCTAACGAGGAATTGAAGCAACAGATTTCTTTGCTATGGCAGCTTGCATGGAAAATTCAAGTCAGCCTGACCTTTTTTTTCAGATGTAACCCAGATACCAGAATTACTGTAGCATAATAGGAATTCCTTCCAAATCCACAAGGCACTGACTCCGCTCCTCTCACTCACAACGTTTGCTTTCGGAAGGCAGGACTGTGGTTGTGAGGACTTCCAGAGAGCTGGCGTTTTGGATGGTGCAGCCAATATTTCACACCCTTGCTTTACGTGGCGTCATGGGTAGTCTAGCCCGGGGTAAAAGGTCTAGGTCATGTTTTAAATGGCTTGAGGACACCCAAAGTGCTCGTTAAGTAAACGGCAGAGGCGAAGACCTTTGCTTCAATCAGGATGTGAGAGGGTATGCGTTTGGTTTTAATACCTGTATATTTACTGGCTTCAGGCAAATTTCCACACAGATGACCCTGTAGAGGCTCTTGCCCCTTTCTCTGCACTCTTGCATCTCTCCTGACTGCTCTTCTTGCTGAAAGATGGTTAATTTGATGGTCCCTGGAATGGCTGGGGAAAGGTGACATTTTCCTCTTCCTCAGCCTCATATATGGGTAGCTCTGCTCCAGGCCCTGTGTCCCCGCACCTGATAGACTTTGGAAGTCTATGAAAACCACCTAAGAAAACTCACTTCCTAGATAATCTAAGTTACGCAGCCAGATTATCTGGTTGTTTTACAGTCGAAGGTGATATGCTTCAATGTGATTAGACACAGAGAATATGACACCAGAGACATAAGTGATTAGAAAAGCTCTAAAAGTAATTACAGGTTAATTGGATTGCTGGTGATACCTTATAATAATGATAAAATGGGCATGACAACCAAAAGACTGCCAAAGGCCTTCACAGAGAGAAAAGGTGGATATTGGCTGCTTCTTAAACAATTGTGACAGTCCCCTAGGAGCTGGGCCCATCATGTAGGTATGGCATGTATCCCATAGAGATGGCTCAGCAGCAGTGCAAGGCATAAGAAGAGCTTAATATCTGTAAGACCTGTTTTCTTTTGGGGATGTCTGTTCAGTTCATGCACATCTGTACTGCATTAGTTATTCACTGTCTTGCTTTATCTGGGACAGCCTTGCCAAAAGCACAAGTTTACCCAATTTTTAGCTTCTCATTAAGGTTGAGCCACGGCTTTAACTAAGTGCGGAGGGTTCATGGCTGCCCAGCAGTGTGTTAGCAAGGGAATGAAGTCTCCAATTTACAATCTGCTACATGTGTGCAATTACCCAGACCACCAACGGCGAGAGAAAAATATTAATCCCCAGACTTTTGTTGGTCCCTGTTTAAAATGGTCACATGCCTTGCCCAGGCCAAGAGCCTCGGGTTTTACGTGGAGGTGTTTGTGAGTCTGGAGTAACAGCACATCTGCTACTATCAGGTGTTGTCCTTAATTCATCTCATCTCTCCTCTGTAAAAGCCATGAGTTTTGAGGCTCGTACCTTCCCTTCTTGTGAATTTAGGCTTTTGGGAGGCTGCAGGCGGTGGCCGTGCCCTTGCGCAGAAGCCTCAGTGTCTATCCAAGGATAATCTCCCTCTGCAGTTCTCATGACTGGATTTCTGGCTGCCAGCTTGTGTTGGAAAGTGGTCCAAGGCAGAGATAAACCATGGTCTTTGGAGTCTCTGAGGCTTGTTCAGCCTGGAGAAGGGAGCAGGGAGACCTTAGAGCAGCTCTCAGTACCTAAATGGGCCAACAAGCTGGAGAAGAAATTTTCACAAGGGCGCATAGTGACAAGACAAGGGGGAAATGGCTTTAACCTGAATGAGGGTAGATTTAGATTAGATAAAAGGAAGAAATTCCTTAGTATACAGATAATGAGACAATAGAATGGGTTGTCCAGAGAAACCGTGGATGTCCCTTGAAGTGTTCAAGGCCAGGTTGGATGGGACTTGGAGCAAGCTGCTCTAGTAGAAGGTATCCCTGCCCGTGCTGGGGGCTTGGAACTGGATGAGCTTTAAGGTCCCTTCCAACCCAAGCCATTCTATGATTAAAATGACACTGGAGCTGGTTTACTGCAGCTCCCCAGACAGTTCTTGTTCACCACCTGATTTCTAGGACTAAACAGCTGAAAGAGCAATGACATGTAAACTCCAAATGATGGTGCAGCCACGCAGAGTATTTCTGTACATGGTAGCAGAAAGCTGTAGCTTGGCCTTTATTTTCTTCTTATTATAGTTGTATCTCTCTTTGATAAAGCCTGCTTAGCTATGATTTCAGCTGCCTTAGGTCAACCTTTGTTTTTTCAAGCCAGGCTACGAGTTAAGTTCAAACAATGATACAGCTTCATCTCCTCTTAGTCTAATTGCTATACATTTTCCAGTTTATTACTTTCCAAAGGTTGTGCCAAGCTTTTAAAATAGGTAGGCAGGGGAGCCTTGTCTCCTGCATGCCTCTGGCAGGCTGCCACGCCAGGAGGAATATTGCTGGCTGCTCCAGAAAGGGATTAACATGAAGGCATTTTTCCTGACAGTTAATTTTACATATCATAGCCCTCGTGACTAGAGAGGGGCGGGGGCAAGGGGTGGCTGAAAAATAAGGGGGGTAAAAAAACCCTCAATTTATTACTTGGGTATAAAAGCATTTAAAATAATGAATAAAATCCTAAAGCTGTAAATCTGGAGCTCAAAAACTTAGGTGTGTAACGTGACAGAGAGCAGTTTAAACCTTTCCTCTTTGGGAGAGGTGAGACATTTGGACTTCATTTCACAGCCTGATTTTCATTAACCTGCCTTTTCAGAGTTGGAATTATAAGAAGCCAGGTCCTCTGCTCCCTGACAGTGATTTATGGTGATATTGTCAAACCGCAGCACCCCTGACCTAAGAAAAATGTAATTTGCTGCCCTGAAATGGCAAGAATGCCTAGAAATAGCTAGTGTTTACAAGGGTTTGAGCACCTGGGATTGGGCCTGGTGATGGCAAATCTTGGGCCAGAACTGGAGAGGTTTGGGGCTTTCTGAGTCTTACTTTCTGTTTGTGGTTTTTGGAGGGGAAGATAAGGAGATTGTTCATTTGTTTTCCTCTACAATCGGGTTGATAAGAGGGTAGTGATCTGGCCTCTCCTTCCCTAACACACACTGATTCTTTATCTGGTTTACACTGAATTATTACTTTTTCTATTATGCTGGGATAGATCTGGATACTGTTTCACTTCTGTAAAGATCTGCCAACGTGCTAAATGAAAATCTAGCTTGCTTTCTTTCTTGTTTATTGAGAAATTCAATAAACAACACTTAGACCTCTATAATGCTCTAAGTGGAACATAAGGAGGATGAAGAGATGCTGGTCTCTCTCCTTCCTCACTATAGAAGCAGTCCTGGTTCAAGGTGCTAGCCCTGCATTTACCACCCATCACTGGGTTTGCCCAGCATTTTTGCTACTCTCTAACCTCTCTGTTGCATTTCTCCTGCAGATTATAACAGGAGAGCTCTACCGCATCCACTACCTGAAGGAGAAATCAAGGTCCTTCATCCAGAACCCCTACGTGGCAGCACTCTACAAGCAGGTGGGATGCTTCGTTTTCGGCTGTGCCATCAGCCAGTCCTTCACAGACATTGCCAAAGTGTCCGTCGGGCGCTTGCGGCCACATTTCCTGGAAGTTTGCGATTTGGATTTCTCCACCATCAACTGTGCTAAGGGAGTTTACATCCAGAACTACACCTGCAGGGGAAATGACAGCAAGGTCCAGGAAGCCAGGTGAGAGCCCGCTGCATCAAAGAGATGGGCTGTGCTACCAAAACGGTGCCTGATGTTAAGTATCTTGTGGGGACTCCTCTGCCAGCAATAGATGATTTGAATGCTGCTTTCTGTGAAGGCAACAGGCACTTTCCCTTGGGAATTGTGGCACTCAGCTGAGCAATATTTCTTTTTCTTTCTCTTTACTCCTACACTATTGTTTCCCTGAGTGGTTACTCAATGTGGGAATGCACCATAAGAGCTGAGCTCATGGTGAGCAGCTCAAGCTGTTCCGTGAGGCAGAGCAGAGGGCTTCTCTTCCATTGAGGCTCCACAGAGGCAGGGCTGCCAGGACGTCCCCTTTGAGCTCTCTATCAAATCCATCAGATGCTCACTTTTGGCATTTCCAGGCCCACTCTTTGCACGCTACAATTAAGCAACAGCAGCAGTTGCTCACTTCTTATTTCTTTACGGTTTCCTGGTTATTTGAGGCGAGACGATGAGTTATCGGGTTATCCTGGAAATAACTAATGTCCCACGAGTAGACCAGGAAGGGACGAACAATGCGAGCATCCTGTCCATCCGTTCCCTTTCTGCCTCATGAGCGAGCAGGGCGGATAAAGGAGGTTTTATAACCTGAAAGGTTGGGGGTTGGGGGTCTTTCTGCTTTGGCACCCTCTTGGTAGCAGCAGACAAGTCACCATATTACGTATCAAATTCTGAGAGTGAAGATTATGGTGACTGGTTCTTAGCACCTGCTTTGTTTTGCAGGAAATCCTTCTTCTCCGGGCACGCATCCTTCTCCCTCTACACCATGCTGTATTTGGTGGTAAGTAACCTCAGCCTTGCTTGAGATTGTGATTTATCCCTATCCCCCTTTCCCAAGGCACTCACCTGCAATTCATAGCAATAACATCATGATGAGCATCAAGGATAAAGAATTACTGGGAAAAAAGAGCCTGAACAAACCAGTGGTGGGAAGGTCCACTCTCAGCCCCTGTGCTATGATTTGGGATGAAGACTCCTGCTGTGTGCAGCTTTGGGATGTAGCCAAGGCTGCAATTAAATCCGAATCCTATTAAATCTGTGGACGATCGGTGCAATTTTGCTCACCCCACGTTGTGGTTTCCACTGGGGAAGATGTTGGGAGAGCCAGCATGTTGCAATGATGGGGGAAAGATGCGCCATTGGGGAGTGAAGGCTGGTTCCCGCATGTGCCAGCGGAGCAGGTGGAGCAGCCTCTGCCCGCCTGGGTCCGGACCCAAGGGCTGGGACTTGTTTTTCTTTGTCAGTGAGAAATGGCTCTACCCTTCCTGTGCCGGGGCTGGGGCGGCTGCCAAGGTGCTTCCTGCTGGGGCTGCGGGAGGCAGACTGCAAGGGGCTGGACCCACACACAGCATTTCGGAGGGTCTGGAGAGTGATCTCTGCTTGGGTTTATATATATGGTCATATATATATATGGTTATATATATATATGGTCATATATATATAGTCATATATTTATGCAAATATGAATTATTTAGGGTTTGGTTTTTTTAAAATGAGGAAAAAAAGGTTTGGATTCCATTGAAGATCTTGTGCCCCATCCCATCTCCTGTAAGCTCAGATCAGAAAGCAAAGAAACAGCATGGCACTGATAAAAATGTTAAACATGAGCTTTTATCTCTGAGCAATGCTTCCCCCCCATACCTTCACCCTCTGAAGAGATAAGTGACCACTACTCCCTCCTGCCTTTTGAGCCCTGGATCGCCCCTCCCTGTGAGCAGCTTAATACCCAAGCTCTCCAGGCTGTTGGGGATGGTGTGTTCTTTCCTTGTTTTCCTTCATGTTTTCTATAATTCTTGGAAAAGTCTGAATTTCTCCAGTAAATATTCTGGCTGTTTCCTCTCAGACGTTACGATGCAGAGCCACCCTGGTGGTGCTTTGCGGGAGGCTTTGCTGCTGCCATTGCAAAGCCTATCAAGCTGAGTTTGGAAAACCGTGGCTCACGCTGGTATTTATTTATTTCTGAGGAGCTCAGATTCAGATACATCAGCCTGGAGATGCTTTCAATCTTGGCATCCAGAAACACTGAGCACTGCCAGTCCGTAAGTCAGTGGTGCTTTCTCTCCATTCAGCAAGATTAAGTTCAGCATTTGGTTGCCCTTCCAGGGTTTTATCTTTTAGTAGGTGCTGCTCCCAGGCCTTTTAGGAAGGCAAGCTTGATGCTTCGCTTGATGCTTTATCTTTTGCACATGGCATGATCTGCATCATCCTTCAGGTTAGAGGACAAACAAGAGGTGCTGTGACCACTTAGGCAAACATTCACCCCCTCCCTGCATTTCCACCTTCATGGCTCATTTTCCAGCACTGCTTTGCACCAGTGCCTGCCGCCTGATTTTATTTATAACTTTGCAGCAGGCTTCAGAAGTGGCATTTAGCTCCTGCATAACACTTTGGAGCAGAAAACTGCCTCTGATCTCTCTTGGCTGCTCTTCCCTGTCCCCATATGGGAGTACTTGAGCTATCAGTGCTCAGCAGCCTTTGCCCTTATCCCCCTTGATCTGGTACAACAAGCTACTCCATATATCCTTCACCATAGAGGGGTTTTGACACCCAGTCCCTTAAGAATGGTTTGATTCCTTTCCTTGTCCCGAAACGGATAAATTTGGCAGCAGGCTCTGTCTGACCAGCTTTGTGCCTTAAAAAATCAGGGGAAAATTATGCCAAGTGATCAGGCATAAATTGAAGGTGTAAAAAGACAACTTGAGACAAAACAGCATGATGTGGTGTGTATCAAGCAAGGAAATAACGATCTTGAGAGCTTTTTCCAACCTAAATGATTCTATGCTTCTCATTTGTCTAGCAGCACCCTGCTGTCCATCACTTCAGCTCCATGGCCACTGCCAGAGCCTTAACAAAGTAATCTCATAGAAGGAGGGAGGCAGAAAATCTGTCATGTTGGACAGACCTATAATATCCAAAAATAATGTAAAAAATAAAGAGGGTTATGATAACCCAAAGGGATTTACACAGAATAAACCCTGCTGTCTTGTTCAGCTCAAAGAACCAGCGGGGTTTGGAAAGAGGTCTGGCATCCACAATGCCAGCGCCTGCAGCAGATGAATTCAATCAGTCTTTGCAGAATTGGGGATCTCTGTGGGGCTGAGCATATGCTGCGGAGGCCGAGCTGATCAGCCATGTCCTGAGTGCATTCCCTATTGAACAATACTTCATATTTCAAGGATAAGTCACTTCCCGTCTTTCCTGGCGTTCCCTGACTTCACTCTTGGAGCCCATTCTGAATTATAATGTTTTCAAGTTTGCCTCACCTGATGGAGACGGGTGCCAGAAAGCTGAGGTTGATCTGTTAAAAGATACCTGATTCCCACGCATCCCATGGGGCTTCACCTGCACCTTGGAGCTGGATTTGCCTAGGGGTGTATTGGCCAGTGGATGGGTGACCATGGCTTCCCCGTTGCTTGGCACAGCAGCACGGCCTTGCAGTATCCATCAAGGAGAAGCAGTTTGGCCTTTCCCAGTAGGAAAAGGTGGCTAAAGGCCAAGCCCCAGAGGGCTTTGGGGGAAAAGTCCTGGGGAAAAGCACTTGCAACACAGTAAAATCCCCTGGGATTTAGTTCTAAATGCTGAGACTTCATGGCTAAGTTTCTCGCAGCCTTCTTGTCACCAAGAATACTCAATTAACATCAGACCTTTGTATAAAACATTTAAAAGGGGAAATTACAGTTGGGTAATCCTCTTTGTCTTAATTTTCCTTGCTTTGTTACTCCTTGGCTGAGTGAGCCCATAATATGTATTTATAGCAGGCTGAGGAAAGAGGTGGTATGTAAAAGCTTATTTCAAGCAGCCCTCTGGACCTGACTTGCACCTCTCGGTTTAGTTTTAATGGATGTTGGGAGTCTTTGTGGAGAGCAATGGATGCTTTCTTCTCCCCTCGAGCATGTGAGACCACAATGCTGATTTTTCTTGCAGCATGAGGTTGCCTGAAATCATGGCCAACCACACAGAGGATGCAGAAGAGCTAAATTAATATCAGAAACACTAAATATTCCTCAGCAGCGTTGACTGATTCTGGATAAAATGAGAGTAAACCAAGGATGTTTATGTATTTAATGCGCTTTGGTGGGCGAGACTGAAGACTTCAGAATAGGCTTAAGTGTGCTCTACTAATTTATATGTAAAATTATCCTTCCATCTCTAGTTGTATTTATATGTAAAATTAGAGATGGAAGGCTAATTTTACATATAAATACATATAAGCTATGTTTGCATATCAGGGTAAGTGCAAGGCTTCTCACTGGAGCTTCTTACTGAAGGGTGAAGGTCCCAGCACTCTGGTGCTGCTGAGCAATGACGCGTCCATGTGAAGGAAACTCTGTTGTGGTTGTGGACTTGGAGTCAAGTTTAGCGGTGACCTAAGTAAGAGAATAAACTGGAATTGCATCAGAGGCCAGGGCCAAGGTGTGAACTGCATTGCTGAGCTGTTGGGGGTGTTCCCAATGAGGTTAGAGAATCAGCAAGGGCAAGGAAGAGGCAACCAGCACATGCCTTCGGGGCTGGGAGGTCTTTGCCCTTCCCCTGTTCTTGACTTCTGGCCAGCTTGGTCCTGAAAGCTGAATTCTTCAGTTCCCTTCCTCCAGCTGGCTCTACCCAGCCAGGGCACTGTGTTACATCAGGGTGAGTTTGGGTCTGAGAGGTTTTGGCTCTGTACTGCTTTGGGTACCACTTTGTTTGCAGATTGGGCTGATGATGGAGGTAATGCCAGGTCAGACAGTCAGAAACAAGATCAGCTGTTTCCCAGAAGGTCTGACTAAGGGACGTGGTTGGTGGAGCTCTGCCTTGTGGTGGGGAGAGCGTGAAGAGGATGGGATTTCTGGGTGGCAGAAAGCCCCGGGAGGCTGGAGGTGACGCTTTTAGCCCTTGTCCCCTGCCAGCTCCTACTCAAAGGGTTTACTCAGGGGTTACGTGCGGTCATGGGCTGTCCCCACCACCACCGTGGAAGTCCCCTGGCAGAAGAAGAGCAATGTGACATCTCTCAAGCCATCTGCTCTGTGGTAACTTGGCCTCCGCCAGGAGACTGTGGATGGCAGTTCTAAATTACTCCTGCTCTGTGTGATCCCATTTCATTTCATCCACCCTTGCTCTTGTTGATACTCCTCCTGAGTTTTACTGCCCTGTGATGGTTTGTGGTGGAGAGAACCCTGGTTGTGGTCTTCCTATTCCATCCCCTCCCAGGAAAGGCTCCATCCAGCCCCACATTCCCAACCAAATCTGGCATTCCTTAGCAGGCAGCAATTCATATCTGCTCCCACGTTTCAGAAAAAACAAAAGTAAGGTTTTTGGATAAATTACCAGGAACTTCCCATTTCTTTGTAAAAGCACTAACTCCTGTCTTAGGGAAATTCTGGTCTTTTTAGCCCCTGAGCTCCCCTTTTACTTTCTGATCTTCTCTTATTAACTAGGTTTCTCTGCCCTCAGTATGAAAGAGGCAAAGTTCAGAGCACCCCAAGGTTTGCCTCTAAAGTATTTATGGCACAGCACTCTGGTGTTTAGAATATGAAAAGCGCTGTTATCCTCTCTCCCTTATGAATGGGGAACTAAATAGCAGTTTTCCCAAGACTTCGATTGGAGCTCAGCCGAGATCCTTACACTGACAGCATGGTGACCGAGGTGCATCTATTCTGGTGGGTTTTGCTCCTCCAGGATATACAGGCATGCATGTAAACTGGGTGCTGGGCACTTGGGTGTCCCCCAGCACAGCATATGTGGTGCCACGCTGCCTTTGCACTCCTTTTCCAGAGCTAAAGTGTGTACAGTAGGCACACCTTGGTGCTGTGCTTTGGAAGGAATGGGTCAGTGTATACAAACCAGGTTGGTTCTCAATCACTTCAGCCCCAGCAGTGTCGGCTTTACTGTGTGTTCAAACTTGGTGTTTGCTTTTTATTGCTAGTTTTTAACTGAGACTTCTCATCCTCACTTGCAGAGGAACTATTAGGCCAAGCTTGTGGGATGGAATGATTTGAGGGGATGTCAAGGCTATGCAAAAGGAATAAATGTCACGTTATATGTTATTATACTATTTTCTTAAGGAAGTTGATGTGACAGAGCCTCAAGACTTCCATTAGGATAAAAGTCTTCACTGAAAGGGTGGTCAGGCATTGGAACAGGCTGCCAAGGCAAGTGCTGGAGTCACTGTCCCTGGAAGCGTTCACGAGCCATGTAGACGAGGCCCTTAGTGACATGGTTTAGTGGTGGCCTCAGCAGTGCTGGAGTAACACTTGGACTTGATTGTTTTAAAGGTCTTTTCAAACCAAGATGATTCTGTGACTAAAGTAAGACATTAGGATTTAAGTCTCTGTGGTAGAACTGAGCATAATAGTCTTATGAGATCTAATACTTGAGATGATTTTGCTCTGCAGCAACGTACTGGAACGTGAATTTTGCGCTGTCACCTGGGCTGGGCTGAAACTCTTGAACAAGAAAATAGTCCTTTAAGCCATGGCGATAGAAGCTTATATTTCCATCTTTTGTGTGCTTTAAAAATGCTCGTCACAAATGATTTTCAAGGTACATTGTCTCTAGACTGAGAAATTGTATTTAAAGGCATTGGAGCTCCCAGCACCCTCTATCACCACCTTCCCTGAATACTTCCCATGAGTATTCTTCCCTGCACATTTTATTCTCAGTTGCAGATCACTGGGTGTACAAATACCATGGCAGTGAAAATTCAGCCAGCCTAAGCATTGCAAACGGGAAACACAGTTCACTGCTAATGAGCCACAGAGATATTTGCTTGCAGGATAAAGTATTTGCTGTTAAATCACTGCAAGTGTCTGCGCAGGATGGGATTGTGCTCTTTGACAGCTCTAGCTTTCCAGCTTGGTGATGGAAGCATTTTACGTGGAGGGAAAGCATCTCCTCATTGCTGGTGGGGTTTTATGGCAAACTAGACAACCAGGCCAGTGGTCCGTTCACTGGCCTGCATCCACATGGGCTTGCTGTGGGATCTAGACAGCTGTAACTCATCCCATAGCATCATGTACACAAGTTTGCATGGTGTGGGGTGTGCACTGTGGTGACGTGGCTCAGTTCCCAGTCTCTGGCTGGTTTGCAGATGTATTTCCCAGAATCATAATGTGCATTAGCCAGCACTGAGCTGTTTTGGTACTGTTCTCTTCCACGTTAATTGGCTAACAATTTGGGTAATTTGGAGCATCTGCTCTATTGAAATGACATGATGTTTCATTTCCTCTCGAGAGCCCAGCCTGCGTTCTTTCCAAAGAGGGGTAAATATAATATTTAAGCAACAGCCAAACATACTAAATTGTCCAAAATGATGCTTCCCCTTATCAGCTTTCCAATTAATTCTTCTTTTATAGGTAAATGGCGTCATTAAGTTATTTGTGGGAACCCAACAAGAGCTGCATTCCCTTTTATATCAACGCAGTGTAAACTGCTCTGGGTGTGTAAAAGGGATCGTAAATGAGTTTTAAACCCCTTTCCAGTCTTCTGATGTTGAAGAGTCCCTTAAGGCATACTGGGTCTGATTTCCAGGGCTTCATTTAGGAGCAGGCAGAACATACGTGCTATAGATGAGCCCATGGGCAGTAGGTCTGAGCTGCAGGAGCTGAGCAGCGTATTCCAGGCACTTTTACACCCCTGGAGCAATCAAATGCCTGTCTGCTCTGCAAGCATGAAGGCTGATGCTGCATCCCCTCCCTTCCCGCAGCCTTCCTCCCCGCTCATCTGCGGGCAGTGGGTTGCCTTTTTCCTGTCCTCTCTTCCCGCCCAGCTTCCCGGTTCCCACAGGAACCGGCCATGCCCACTGGTTGAAACGGAAACAGGCCTGAGATAGTCACGGCAAAGCAACAATGTCCAACTGAGGTCATGTCAGCTTCATCTTTTTGGGTTGAACCAGGAACTTGCTTTTCCCTAGCTGGATAGGAATGACTTCCCATGCCATGCAGCGCGGTGGCTGCTCCCTACATCCACAAAAACCCCATGGCTCAGGATGGGGAAATGTTATGGCAATGTTAGAGGATTGTATTTTGTATGTTGTCAGAGGTTGTGGCTGCATCTGAAAATCCTTGGGGCTAGCTCTGGAGGTGTCGCTTGCTGCACTGATTCCAGTTTTTCATCTGAGAGATGCTGCGGGTTCTGCTTGTCTCAAATGTGGGTCCTTGCTTCTGTTTAACACTAAATAGCCGTAGGGAGGAATCTCCTTACTTGGCCTGATGGGATGTCATGTGGAGGCTGAAGTGGGGCTGTGATGTGAGCTGGAATGCAGGGGGTCCCAAGCCCTTGACTTGGGCTCTCTAAGGATGGGATATACCTATCCACCTCTGTCTGCATCCCTTCCATGGGTTAAAACCCCTCCAGCTCCACTCCCCTCTGCGTGCTGGGGGCCGCACATTTGCGAAAAGCATCCTCCTTCTTTGATAACTCCCTCCTCCTTTGAGCCACAGGAGTGCAGGTGCCCCATGACCAACCCCACGGAGTGCTTGCTACCATATGTGCACGTTTCGGGCAAGACTTCTTTGCTGCCCTCAAATTAACGCAACCTTTCTGTTTCCTTCTCCTTCCCTACAGTTTTATCTGCAGGCCAGATTCACATGGAAGGGAGCCCGCCTGCTCCGTCCGCTCCTCCAGTTCACCCTCATCATGATGGCATTTTACACTGGCCTGTCCCGTGTGTCAGACCACAAGCATCACCCCACCGACGTGCTGGCAGGCTTTGCACAGGGAGCCCTGGTGGCTTACTGCGTGGTGAGTATGGCCAGCCCTGCATGGAACAGCAGTGGGGATGCTGGTGAGAGTCCCAGGGGAATAGCAGGCATCTCCCCCTACCCAACAGCTCTTGGAACCCCCTGTTTACAGGCAGGATGTGGCAGGAGGCAACATACTCCAGGAGCTTGGTCTGGTGTTATCCTCATGTGACAGCACGTGTAAACCTCATCTGCAGATGGAACATGGCTCGAGAGCAGAGCATCCTGCCAGCATGATGGTGGGTGTTCCAATGGGGACCTAGCAAAGGAGGGTGCACCCACCAGCATTTCACCTCCCCATGAGCAAGCACCACTGTTGTGCTGGAAGGGCGAAGCAATTTCTCTTCTCCCTCCTCAAACTGCATAGTCAGCAAAAAATACCACATTTAGGGTTTTTCCCCCATCAGCCTTGAGCCACTTCACCCAGACAGCTCAGGGTGATAAAAGACATTCAGACAAGGGAGGGTATTTCCCTTTCATCCAACAGCATTTGCTCCTCCAGCTGCTCTTGGTAATGAGTACTGGCTCATTTGCAAGGCTTTCCACAAGGACCCAAGCGGGAAGTCTGGGGTGGTTGGGGTTATGGCTCTTCCCTACACAATTTAGCTGAAAGCCATCCCCTGGGAGAGGGAGCTGGTGTCTGCCCGGCAAGGGGAGGCTGCCTGCTGTCTTTTGGTGGTGGGCTTTTAAAACAGCAAAAGGGCTCATGAGAACGTGGTGAACAAAAGCCATGCCCGCATGTCTTCAGCTGCCAGGCTTGTTCTCATGCAGTTTGCTTTCCAAAGAGTGACCTGATTGCACAGCCCTGTAACTCGAAGTGACACATGTAGATGCTTAAAGTTGGCAGGGCAGGGGGACACCAGGTTGGGTGGCTGTCCCTCATGGAAACAAAGGAGCTGGGGGTTATGGCTGTTCCTTTGTCTGTCCAAATTCCTGAAAGCAGGATTCGAACAGCACACCACTTGCTTGATTTGTTTGGGTTTGGGGTTTTTCTTTTTTCCTCTTTTTTCATTAACTGATGTAAAAGTAAAGCAGCCTTGGAAGCAGGGCATGAAGTTTGCTAGTGCTATAGTATGCAAGGAGAAAAATAGGTTATTTATATACTTCCCACTCATTCATAATATTCCAAAGCTAAAACAAAAATGTCATTGTTGGGAAGTTTTCATGAAGTATTATTAACTCTCTGAGGAGTAGCTGTTGGGTTTAGCCTGATGCTGATATCTCATGTGGGGCTGTCAGATTCACAGGGAGGAGCTAGAGAAGCGCCTGGGCACAGATGCATGCTGCTGCTCTAATGCATGGTACGGGTTTTGTCCTTCGTTGCCATATTGTCAGGGTGCTTCTCCAAATCCTGGTAGTATTTTCCTATGCCAGCAGTCAGCTGTCAGTCCTGGGAGAAAAGACCCTGGGCCACATGGGGAACAATGAAATGGCTTGTCTCGGTCCAAATGCTGTCATTTGTATCATGTGGTTTGTTGAGACCAAATGCACATCGCCAGGCAGTTTTACAAGGCGGTATTTGCCTCTCCACGTGCCTTTCTTCTTGAGACATGGGATAATGCAATATATAAGAGGAATAGGGATCATGCAATCCATCCCTGGATCCCAGCAGCGGTTTCAGAAAGACAATAGCTCTCCGGATGCTCCAGATGGGTGTCCGGATGCTTCCTGGCCAGGACAAGCAGCAGGTCTGGCTGTCCTCTCCTGGCCCTCCGGCAGCTGGGAGCTGGGCTGGGAAGGGGAGGCTGTGGCAGCATTAGGCTGTTTTCCTGTGTGGAGGTAAACTGACATAGGAAGCAGCTGCCTGAGTTTCACAGGCAGGCTCAGGTTTGCCTGCAAGCCTGGTGCATCCCGTGCTTCTTTTTGCAGCTGGCTGTGCTATCCAAACCCTTTGCAGGCGTGGCTTGGTGGCTGGGGACTTCTCAGGCAGCAGCTTAGGACTCAGAGCAGGGTTTAAACCCAACCCTTGTCCCATTTCATCACCTTGCAAAGAACCTTCTCTAAGTTCTTTGCTAGTGTGAGGTACCAGCAGACTTTCTTTCCTTTTGGGAGATTGCAGCAAGGGACAAGAAGAGTCACCCCAAGGTTCCCTGGAGTTTGCATTGAATACATAGTTTAGCAGCTTTTTGCTGCAATGTCCTAGGGGTTATTGCTCACCTCTGGGATCCAGCTCTTGTGCATGGGATGCTCCGAAGCAGAGGGAGGTACCTGGAAACTCATCACTTCCAACTCACCATGTGCGCTCCCAGACACAGCTTCCCGCAGCAAAGTCTTCAAGTGCTCACTCTGACAGTCAAGGGCTGTTAAAACACCATAGTTTTCAAGGTGCAATTTCCAGTAGGAACCAACTGGAAGTTTCATCTCCAGGGGCTTACAGAGCTTAAATCCAGGTTGTGCTGCATCAGGCGTATTTGTCCTTCAGTGCCTGAAATAACAAGCAGAAGACATTAGTGTCAAGCGCTTCCAGCTGATGAAACATTGGACCCTGATCCAGGGTGAAATATGATGAGGATTTATTAAATGGAAATAGTCTTTACGGACGTTGTAGGCAGCCTGCTATGTGTTGTGTAGCTTGTCTTGTCTGGTGTGAGAGAAGAGGGGAGATGTTGGAAGGACTTGCTCCTGGTGTTACTCTGGTTAGCTTAAATGAGTTGGTTTAACCTCTTTGTATTTGATTAAATATTTCTTCAATATAATGAAAAGGAATAGGAATTGTTAAGTGGCAATATAAGATATTGGCTTACTTTGTACAATACACGCTCAGTGTTCTGCTGTCAAGTTTTCTTTATGGGTGGAGAGCACCTTCTACAGGAAATGGAGCTAATCCAAGTGAAAAACTGCACGTTTATTAGTCCTTTTTTGTGTTAAACATTTCAAGCATTAGGAGGATTTAACACACTGTTTAACCCCCAAAGATCACGTTTCATGATTCCTATAAGTGTTTATATAACCTCCAGCCATGTTAAAGTGAAATACAGTTTAGAGAGACATGAAAATTCCTACCCAGCCTCTGCATTAAACCCTGAAAAGCAGTGAGCAGCACAGTAAAACAAAACTATGCAGGATGACACTCCACCATAACTCATTCCTGTCCAAAATAAGGACCAGACTTGGTGTAACCTCCATATGCTTCTTGCACTCCACAATCTTCTCCCATGAATTGATTTGTCATGGCTATCTTGGGGCAGAAATTGGACATCTTTTTGATTGAATCCAGCTCTCTGAGGTGGACAAGCGAGCAAGATGGCATCAGAAATGCGCCCAGTGAGCAGAGCAGGGGTTTTACAGTTATTAACAACCAAAAGAAAATCATTGCCAGAGCAATTCAAGATGCTTTTATACTGCAATGCTGCAGCAAGAGGCCAGACTCCAGCTTGTGACCTTTGGTGGGATCAGTTGAATCCTGTTACTTAAACAAAGGTACCACTACTGCCACTTGGATGCTCTGTAAACAACTTCAATGGCTCTGTTATACAACTAGCCAGCCAGATACCAGCATATACATGGAAAAAAAGGAGCTGGTTTATATGTCTGCTCATTCCCTGCTTTTCCATGAAGCAATAAAAGCCAAGCAGCAACAGCTCAGCTTCCTGCATCCCCGGTTATAATTGTAGGAGTAAATTGCCACTTACAGCAGGTTTGCTATGTTCAGCTCTCTCCTTATCTGCCTGTGCTGATAGGGACTTGCAAAAGTTGTTTCCAAGGATGATTTGACCTGCTGAGTTGGGCTGCGGGCATTTAGAATATGTGGAGATGCAGATGGGGAAAACCATTGCTCCTCCTTTGATGTGTTATCCAGCCTGGATGCACTCATTTGATGTTATTCCTTTTGAGCACCATGGACTTGTTTGGGGGGGGGGGGGGTTTCCTCCTGATTTATCTTGTATTCAAGTATTGTGGGAGAAAACTCAAATGTGCTGCTATTCCATACAACCATGTGCTGCTCCTCCTGGGGCTTCGGCTCAGCACACCCACAGCTTGGTCCAGATTGTTGGTGCTAGAGGATGTCTGACATGAGCTGGGAAATTCAGGCTGGCAGTCAGCAGGAGGACCAAAGTTTGGGGCTGTAGTGCCAGCTAATGAAATGATGACTCCTCACCACTTCTTGCTCCATCCAGAGGATCCATGCTGTCTGACTCTTTTCCCTTCTGGTGCGGGGCTGAAGTTTGGCAAGGGAGAAAGTGCCCCGGTCCTGGAGGACTGATAAGCTTTGTGCAGTGGCTGCCAAGGGAGGATGTGGAAGTTTCCTCCCAGCATTTTATTTCTTATTGTGTTGCTACCTCCCGAATTGTCAAGTACTGACTTTTTCACATCCGGGTGAGGGGTTACATCATGAGATATTTAGGAAGAACTAGTCAGGAATAGTTCCTCCTTTCCTTAGGTTTTAGTCTCAGGACCAGAGTCCGACTCTATACCGGTACCTTGGTGGGGCATGAGGAGAGCATCACTCACCATTGACTCATTGCTGATAACTTTTCACACAGCTTTGATTTGAAAGCTTTTAATTACCTACCTGATTCCTGGCTGAATGAATTGTTTCATGACAACTCTATCCCTACAGCTACTCACCAATGAGTCAGGCCAGCTCTTTGGAGACCTTTGTTATTTTATTGGAGTGTGGGGCCGTGTATCTGTTTCCTGGCTTTTCAACCCATTCAGCCAGAGGTTTGGGCATTTCACTCGGTGATTACGCAATGAGAAATAAAATGGTGCTGTAATGGGTTTAGGCTGTGTTTTGTGAGGTCTGAGTCTTCTTCCTTATTATGGTGGTAGCAGGCGCTGGGATTTCACTGCTATCAGTGTTACGGACAGGCATTCAATAGCACAAGTAGTGCTGGTTTTGTAGCTTAAAGATGTGAATATCTTCTGTACACCAAATTTATGAAGAAAGTATCCCCCAGTGTGGCTAAATTTGCCTTTTCCTTTTATCCCTGTAGGTCTTTTACGTCTCAGATCTCTTCAAACCCAAGACAAAGACTTGCCTGCCTCCACCCCCCATCCGGAAGGAGATCCTTTCACCTGTGGACATCATTGAGCGGAATAACCATCACAACATGGTGTAGACCTTTGAGAAATTGGATGGGTGTTGTATTTTATTTTAACTTTTTTTTTCTTTTTTTTGCAAGAAAAAAATGACTGCTGACAGCAACTACCTGCTGCTCTCAAATCTCATCAGACAGTAGAATGTAGGGAGAGACTTTCTTGCCCGACCAGTAAAGTCTTACTCTGTGGTCTTCACAACTTGCGACATTTGGATTGAAAGGGGTTGGTGGTCAACTAAGTCCAAGCGACAATGAGAAAGGAATAAAAACACACAAACCACAAAAGCTGAACAAAGAGAGGTGCCGGAGTTCTGGATGTGCAATTGGTTTGAGTGTTCATGTTGTAGTGAACGCCAAATTGTTCATAGCCTAATGAACGCTAAGGGATTTTTGGAAAGCTGGCCATCTGAGGGGTTTATTTTTTTCACTATGAAGATTTCCATTGCCTGCGAGGAAAAAAAAAACAACTCACAAGTAAATGGTGTAGCACTACATGCGCGAAACAGCACTGAGTAAAGATCTGGGATTGGTTTGTAAGAGTTGCTTCTTTTTCTCTTCTTTTGATACTAGTTTATTTTTGCCTCCTCTATTCCATACTGTGACTTAGTTTAGAAGAAGCTTGCCCAGTCCAAGATCTCCAAAGGGTCTCTGTTCATACTACACTTAACGAGCAGTTCTGAGACATGCAGTGAGACTGAATAATTCTGTGTAGAGAAGCCACATTTCTTCCTCTCTACTCACTCATGAGGGTTCATCCTGCCTGATCCCCCAGGCATGTGCAGCACCCACAAATGGCCCTTCATGAAAAGAGCATCCCCAGTCATCCCTCCCTCAAATCCCAGCAGATTTTGTGTGCCCACAGGAGCTTGGCAAGTGGGTAGCAGCGGCTCTGCCGAAGATGCATTCGCACTACAACCTCGGGGCTGAGTCCTGGGGTAACTTTGATTCTGCAGTTTCGGGACGGGCTGCTGGGCGGCACGTCCCAGCCTGGGTGTCAGTTGGTTTGTGCATCCCTCCCTCTTCTTCCTCCTCCTCCTCCCTTGGGCACCCTGGCATGCGCCATGGCAGGTACCAGGCCCTGCGCTGCGCTTGGTGATGCCGGTGGTGAATCAGTCATGCCTATACAGAGGGTGATTCCTTTTTCTTTTTCCCAATTTTGATGTTTATTTTTCTTGCCCAGAAGCCACAGGTTCTTGGTTTGCAGCCCTTTTACAAAGCGTGTTTGCAAAGGGATCCCGCAAAACATGCAGAACGGCCATTTGCACATCCTTCTTACAGAATCCGTCCTATCATTTCAACTATAGCAAGCTATGATTTTTTTTTATATATAAATATTATATAAATAATGTATAAAACCTTAAAAATTAACTATGTAAAATATTATTTCTGAAACAATTTTAGATATATCCACTATGACTATAAACTGTGTCCTGACCTGTGTTATTTACATTTTGCTGCTTAAAAAAGCATTTGAATTAATTTTTTTATAGTCGACTAAACTATTGTAGTTCTGTGGTAGTAATATTTTAATGAAAATAACTACAATTAGAGACATTTGTATAAAAACAAATTCATATTGTCTGTATTTTTGTAATGTTCCATTTTGTAAAGAGAAGAATATTCAAAGACTTTTGTAGAATACAAAATTGAAGTTTGTATCTGCGAAATTATTGCTGTATAAATGTGCTTTTTAAATAAAAGCTCATAACACAACTAAACATCCTGGTGGGAGTTGTGTTCTGCCTTTGGGTTGACCTTCCCCTGCTAAAGGAATAAGGGCCCTTCCCCAGCGGGATGATTGGGGGTGACCCTTTGGGATTTGATGATACATGACAGGCTGAGAGAGCTGGCAGAAGTGAAGGCTCCTTAAGGGGAGACCTTACGGCAGCTCCAGTGCCTAAAGGGGCTACAAGAAGCCTGGAGAGAGGGGCTTTGGACAAGGAGGGCAGGACAAGGAGAATGCCTTTAATCTGCCAGAGGGGAGACTGAGATGAGCTCTTAGGCAGAAGCTCTTCCTTGTGAGGGTGCTGAGGCGCTGACACAGGGTGCTCAGAGAAGCTGTGGCTGCCTCATACCTGGTAGTGTTCAAGGCCAGGTTGGACACAGGGGCTTGGAGCAACCTGCTCTAGTGGAAGGTGTCCCTGCCTGAGGCAGGGGCTGGGACTGGATGAGCTTTAAGGTCTCTTCTAACACAAACCATTCTGTGAATTCTATGAGGGTATCTGGGTAAAAAACCCAATGCCACTTTTGATGGTTATACAAAAAGGTCCCATCCCCTCCCTGCTGGAGAGGATGGAATGGGAATGCTTGTGGCTTTGCATTGAACTGCTCTGGACTATGCCCAGTCTTTGAGCAAATCCCTTTTTATTGAGGGCATCCTTTTTTCATTAGCAATATTATAAGCTTTCAAGAAATATTATTGAAATAAAATAGGATCTGAAGAGCCACAGCCCAGCTGCCGAGTGTCCTGGGCAGCCCCTGCCTAAGAGAACTAACAACTAGTCCCTGCACAAGCACTTCTTCCATGAAAAACAGGCACTTTGCAGCTGAACAGAAAACTTGAAGCTTGCTGGTTTGCAAAGATGTGGGTGGAAGGGGGAAAAGAGGGGATATAAAAGAAGCCCACAACATGTGCTGAGGTCCGCACATGTGCGCAGCACAGTTATGAGGCAGCCTTTACTTTTTTAAGTCGTTTCTTTCTTCCTCCTACAGACGAAAAGCAACTTCTTGGTGGTGACACATGGTCAGAGCTGCGTTTCGGCCACTCCTTGGATGAACCACATGGGCGAGATAACGTGGCACAGAAGTAATTTGCAAGAATGCATGACAGGAAGCGAATACCACATCAAACTGCAAATAAATAGCAGGTGGAAATGAAGGAAGCAGAACTCAGCTCGCACTTCTTGTTATTATCCTAATTACCAGTAATGTTTTATTATACGTGGAAGAACTTTGTAGACCTGCACCTGTCCTAAATGCAAAGGGATTTTTCATGATGCTGCGTGTGATTTGGAAGTGTTTGGGGGTTGAGTGTGGTATAGAGGTGAGGCTTTAGCTTCAGGGCAACGGCTGTGGGGGCAGACTCTTAATCCCCTGTTTAATCTGGAGAAGAGAAGGCCCAGGGGGGACCTTGTCACTCTTTTCAGCTACCTGAAAGGAGATGGAGCCAGGAGGGGGCTGGTCTCTGCTCCTAAGGAACAAGTAATGGGACAAGAGGAAACAACCTTAGGCTGCACCAGGGGAGATTTAGATTGGATGTTAGGAATGATTCCTTCCCCAAAGGATGCTCAGGCATTGGGACAGGCTGCCAAGGGCAGTGCTGGAGTCACCATCCCTGCAAGTGTTCGCGAACTGTGTAGATGAGGCCTTTAGTGACATGGGTCAGTGGTGGCCTTGGCAGTGCTGGGAGAATGGTTGGGCTGAATGAGCATAAAGGTCATTTCCAACCAGGATGATTCTATGATTCTAATCTATGAATCTATGATTATCTACAAAATATGCTGTCCAGGTCTATGTAAACTGGGTGGGAGGAGGAAACCCTGCCTGGCAGGAGCTCAGCCTCATGGACCCCTTCACGTGCGAGGCTGGCTTGGATGCAGCAAGTGCTGGGTTGAGAAAAATGTTTGCTTGCACCTTAACCCCCAGCTACTTGGAAGAAAACAGGAATACAGATGTCTGGGTGAAAGAGGAGGCCTTGGAGAAGTGTCAGAGAGGAAATTATACAGGAGGCGATAAGAGCCAGGGCACAGCCAGTGGCTGCGGGGACCTCACTCAGGATGTGAGGGTCAGGTTGCGGAGAGGGAGAAAAGGCCATGGATAGATCTGTAGAAGATAAATCTAAAGAACCATTACAGTGTGGGGTTGTGTATCACCAGTGCCAAGTTCCATTCCTGGCTGAGCAATGGTATTTCCTCCTCTGTTTCCCGTCTGCTGCCCCTGTGCTGCCTGGTCTCATCCGCACGCTCATGCTGGGAGGGTAAGGATAGCTTCGCATGGCAGCCAGTGCCCAGGGCTGAAGCTTTGCCAGGGCTTAGCCCTGATGACTGCTTAGGAAATGGGGCATTTCTGGAGGCATGGATGGAAGAAGGCAATATGTGGTGGCATGGTCCATAGAGGTCTTTCTGTGTTAGTCAAGAACAGAGTACTTGTTTTGGTGCTGCAGGAAGAATGAGCACTGATATTAAATAATCCTTTCAATGAAGCTTTATAGAGAAGTGAAAGCCAAAGGAGTGGAGGTCCACAAGTCGTGAGCATGGTAACTGTGACTATCGCCATCGCTTCTTGCAGGGTGGGAAGTGAGTGAAAGAGAAATAGGTGAAATGGAAAAGAAACCAAACCCAAACCCATACAAACACCAGGATACTAAGGAACCACTTCTGGAGGTGGTGCTTGGGCATTGTCTGTGTGTGCAGCTGAAGCTTGCACCTTGCATCTCTGTGATGTTTGGTTCTACTCACAAACATACATCAGCAGGGATGCTGAAGGGCCGGGAGACTTTGGGGCAGGAGGTTTACATGCTGCCCTGCACGCTGTAGCTCTCTGCAGCTATCCCAGAGAAGGAGACGGATGAACAAACTCAGATGCAAGCAAAGCGTGTTGCTGGTTGCTGGATGCTGGTTGTGGCCTTTAGTGCTGCAAACTCTGGTCTCTGCTCATGCGATGCTAATCGGAGGCTGTGGAGCACCCGTCTGCCTTTGATGCTCGGGCCTGGCTGGCAGATCCTTTCTGTACAAGGGGATGTTCTGGTCAAACCCGTCTTTTTTTTGCGCAGAGACCGGTTCAGCGTGTTTTCACAGGCAGGGATTCGTGCATGCACCTGACTGCCATGGGAGCAGGTCTTTTGTTCCAGGGTAAGAAAGGTTTACGCAAGCCTCAGGTTCGGCAGTGTTTCGGTGTACCTAAACAGCTTCACTCAGCAAGAATGCTTGGCAGCCTTCAGAGGCTGGAGCTGTTGTACTTCTGCTCAATGATTTTTGGATATGAAGGTCTCAATCAAGGGAGGGGGAGGGAGGAGATTCGTCCTGCAAGCAGAGACCTGTTTTTCTCATGCTCCAAGCCTGCCTTGTTTTTGGTGTCCAAAGTTTTCATCCAGCTGGCTGTAAAGATAGCTAGCATTCAGTCCTGCAAGCAGAGGACATCTTGGGCTGAGGTCCTGCAGCACCAGAGGACTGATGTCAAGGCCACATCCATGGTTGGGGTGCAGCACAGCCATCGTTGGAGCCATCACCCCCTGTCAGCTGTATTCCTCCCCTTTCTCTTGACACACCCTCTTCCTTCATCCACCATTCTCCTCCCAAAAGGCAAGTGATTCCTACCTTGTGTTTACTTCTAGAGACCAGATCAGAGGTTCAGGTTTTATGAATGAAGTGAATCACTTGCCTCCTGGCTTCTGTAAACATGGTCCATATATCTGCCCACAGACACGAGCTACTGCCCGTCTCCTCCAGACTTTCCCACCCTTGTTCCCTGGGTGCCAAGAGATGGTCGCAAGTTTTCACAACCCCAATGGCCAACTGCTTGTCTTACCAGCCTCCATCAAGGTTAAACAGAAGCTGCCACCTTCACAGAAGGAAGCAGAAGGTAGAAAACAACCTCCTGTTGACTCAGTGGAGGGGGGTGTGGGGTGTGAAAGAACACACAAACAAACCCCAAACCCCAACAACTTTCAATTATCACCTTTGCACACCACCCCCACTGGCACCAGCAGGCGCAGGAGTGCCTGCGTTAGCTTGTCTTGAGTTATAATTTCCTCGGGGCACAGACTACACCTATGTATGTGTTTGAGTAGTAGTGATCAGACTGGTTGTGATGAGTCCCCGCCTCATCCTATCTGTAGCTAGAAGGGAGCGAAGTCACCGGGAAACTCTCCTGGTTTCCTTAGAAAGTCTCGTTCTGCCAGTTCCTGCCTTGCTCCAGAGCTGCCGACTGCTACCGCGGCTGTAGCTCGCAGGCAACGCTGCTTTTAATATATAGTGACACAGCCTTGTGCAGCATTTACTTTTTGTCTTTAATCCAGAAAATAACCGTCTCAGGTCTTTGTTTTTGCTGTTTTATCTATCAGCAGGTGACTCTCCTGTGTTTTGGGACACGTGAAGTGTGAGGCTGCCAGCTTATTCACTGCTGGTGGCAAAGTCATCAGCATCTGCAGTGTTTGAAGGCGTGAACTCTACAGGGTTTGATCTCAGTTTGTGCTCAGGGTTCATAACCAGCAGGAACAATGGGCTATTCTTTTAAGAAAAAACACCTTTTAGTGTTTCCATGTGTCAACAGAAAGTTGAGGCAAAGAACCACCAAAACACCAAAATATGTGTATACACACACATCTACAGATGGGAGAAATGGGAGCTGTGTGGAATTCGGTCTGCTCCAGAAATCTTTGAAGTGATTCAATTACAGCAAACTTGAAATAATGGTACTTCTCATTCCCATCTGAAAAATGACCAAAAAGAAACAAAGCCATCACATAGTTTGCACAGAAACTAGTGCGAAAACTTGGCTTTTCAGCCTGCTTTGACATCTCCATTTCCAGGTGTGTGGTGTGAGTGCATGCAAGCTAAGGTCAGCCTGAGATATAAATTAACTAAAGGAGCGTTTAATTCATGCTAGGCTGATTTTTCCCCTGGAGAAACACAAGGAATGGAACAGGAAGAACTGTGCTGTTTTAATAAGGAACTCAGAAATAAAATATAGAAAATATAATAAAATCTAAAATAAAAGAAACCCTTTTTTTATCCAAAGGAGGAAGGGAGCTGGATCTCCCACGAGAACCATCATTTCAAAAGGACCTGTCTGATGCACAAGTGCATAATTTGCTTATTCTCAAAGAAATTTTAGTGCTGTTGAAGGCAAATTAATACCATTGCTCCAGCCTCACAGAGCTTGTCTGAACAAGAAAAGTTAATGTTTAATATGAAGTAAAATTATAATCCATTTCATTAAACTGTGTAGATATTCTTAGTTCAGTTTTAAGCAGGATTAGTCCTGTTCACCTCAAGTCAAGTAAGCACAAGTATAACTTCAACTGATATAAACCGTGCTTAAATTAAAGGAAGAATAGCTACCAAGGCTTAGGCGAGGGGAAAAAGACCACTAAAGCTTTTCTTTCTTTCCATGGGAAAATAACAAAAACTAGAAGAAGTCCATGAAACTTCTGCTTGTAAATAATGAGTTGATTGCAGCTGAAAATGTACTACTTCATTCAAGAGAGGGGGTTCTTTTTGGCAGAGCCAACTCAAGCACCCCCTTGCATGGATGCTATGTGGGACAGGGATGCTAGACGTGGCTCGTCCAGCTCACCCATTTCTAAGAGTCACCAACACTGCCCATAAACAAATGAATCAGTGCCAAGTCCAGCGGGGTGTAGGATGCTCCATCCCTAGCTCAGAAACAATCCAGCAGCTTTTACATGTAGCCTTATAGCCTATGGCTAAGGTACTAAAAGTCGTTTAGAAAGACATCCAGGCTTGATGTAAAGGTGCCAAATTATATTGGATTTACCACATCCCTTGGCCAGCTATCCCGTTGGCTCATTGGCCTCACCGTTAAAAATATCTTGTTAATGCTTCCCTTGTTTTAATTTACTGCTTCTGTGTTCCCATGCCCCATATCTCTTTACTTTAATTTATCAAAAAAAGCTTTTTCCTATTAAATCAATGCCATTTTCCCATAGCTGAATCCCCTGGTTAACTTTCCATGGGGTTTCCTCGTAAATAAAGCTTCTAAGTTTAAAGCTTGCTCAGTTTTTGCTCAGGCTTTTGCTTCCCTTACAAGAACATAAAAAAACCTTCAAGTTAACACAAAATCAGTGGGGAAGGGACTAGCTGGGGACCAATTTTGCTTTGTACAAGCAATTAGATAGGGGCACCTTCTGCTTGTAGGTCAGATTTAATCTGATGCTCTTCAAGAGGAGAGATTCCTTATCAGGCCTTAACCCCTCCACCTTCCAGGCCCCAGAAGTATAGCAGCTTGATAGCTCTCGCCCTCTGTCATGCCTTCTTCAGTCAGGCATCTTATCTGCTGGACCTCAGGCTGCTTCTGAAAAACAGATAACTCCCTCTCAAGGGGTTGTCTGTAGCTGCGGAAGAGGCCACTTTTCAAAATGAACGTTCATGACTTCCGTAACAATGTGTAAGATGCATTTCTTCAAGCAAAGTGATGGGCAGGCAGCATTTCCAAGCTTGGGGGTGAGCAGTATGTCACTTGATGCTTGGTATAAATCAGGTATGATGCTGTTAGGTCTGCAAACTGGGTCACCATGGGCTAGAGAACATACGGCAAAAGTCTTAGAGATTTGGAGATGACTTCTTGGGGTGAAGTGAAGCTGGAGGGATAGGAAGTCTTGGAAAGATGATTTCATCATAGATTGATATGTACCTTGAAAATCGCACAGCACAACTATCTATAATCATTCCAGCTTTCTGAAGGAGCTGCAAATGAATTACAAGTTACCTCTATGATAATTCTTGCACTGCAGCTGACATACCAGTAGAGCCAGAGCAAAGCCAAATGCAGATTTGACCTTGCTGAAGGCAGACAGCAGTTGATAACAAATAACTGCACAGACACTAGCAAACGTGAGCTGAACAAAAGGCTGCAGAAGACTTTCCACCCACTGTATGCTAATGGGTAAGAGAAGTGATGCTCTGCAGAGGATTACATCTTCAGTCCTGTTTATTAAAGACAGAATATTCAAATAACTGTGTGCCTGCTCCTTGTCTGAACTGGCACTGAAAACTGGCACTCAAAACTTCCTGCAGGAAGATTTGAATAAAGAAGGCAAGCTTAATGGAGGCCTTAAGCCAGGCATGTCTTATCTTGCAATGAAGGGAGATGCTCCCCACGGAAGTGGGCCAAGCAGGGCACTGAGCAGGTGGATTAACTGTTCAGAGGAAAGAGCATGGAAAGTAGCTTTCTTGCAGAGCAGGTCTCCATACAAATTAAGTACAAGGCAACACGGATTAGTGCTTAAGCTAATGAACCACCCATCAGATCTCTCTGGGAGAAGATATTAGCACATAGCGGTACAGCCTTCGACAGGCTGGCACCTATGGAAGGAGCCAGAGGGGTCGGGAGAGAACAGGCTGCCTGTAGCCAGCCTCCCAAAATACACATTGTGCTTTAATGGGAACCTAACAAAAACATTTGCAGCGCAGGACCTGTAATGAGCTTTCAGTTTGCCTCAGGACGTTTTCTCCCAATTTGGTTGTATTTATGAGCAGCTAGTTTTGCTTAAGTACAGGAGGGGGGAAATATTGCATGGATTGAGCCTCACTTGACCCTGCACTCACTGATGCAATGGGGAAGGGGAGACCTTTTGGTGTGGTTCAAGAATATACATCAGCTGCTGCGCTTTATGTTTTGTTACGAAGGAAAATCAATCCAGGCAATCAAGGGCGTTATAAAACAGAAAGTAGCCTAAGAACACAGAGAGGCAAGCTAGTTGTACAATGGCAATGTGTACAGGAGTGGGGTGAGGTTGGGTCATGGACATGGATTTGGTTCTGAAGCAGTCAGCCTCTTTTGCCCATGGAAAAACCTTTCATGGCTGGGTTTCGGTAGTCTAGGAATTTGGGGCCGGTGTCAAAGATTCAGAGAAGGGAAATGTATCCTCAAGGGACATTAGTATGGTATTTCCCCTTATCTACACTATCAGCCAAGGTAGGTAACCTTATGCAAAGGAAGCCAATTTGCTGGTATTTCTGGTTATCAAAAGTGTTAGGGGTTTCTCCTAGCTATTCCTCACTTTCTTAAGGCAGCTATGAGTTTGGAGTTTCCCTTGAGAAATTCCAATATTTTACTCTATATTTTCCTTCTGAATGGAGACAGAAAATCAAAATAGTAACTTCTTATTTTATTTTTTCCCCCTCTGGAATGGGAAATTGCAAACAATTCCCATTAGGAAATGTTAAACATTTTTGTGCGAATCTATTTGTCCATCGAGAGTGCAGCCCTACATAATTGTAGGCACTAAGCACAGAAGAAGTGTCCTTGACTCCATCACTTATAATGTCAGAGTATTCAACGAGCATATTTTATTTTCTTTGATACTTCAAGACATAGTACAAACAGCAAAAGGAGATTTATTATTCTTAAGTAAGCACAGTGGCCAGGCTTCCTCTTGGTCAGCCCACCAGCTTGGGTAGCAGGAGAAGTATGGTAAGCTAAGCCTGTGTTCACTGAGGCAGCATCTGTAGAGTGCATTTGCTTCTCAGCCTGTGAGATGTTGCCTGGAGCCTTGCTCCTGAGCTCCACAAAGCTGTTCCTCTTGGCATAGCTGACAGGTTCCTTATCAGAGCTTACCTGTCTCCTTCCTTGCCCCAAGCTGCACAGAGACAAGGAGCAAATCTCTCCTAAGGGTTTAGAGGATGTTAGAATTGATGCAGCCATCCCTGTGCTACAACCTCACGTGTGTATGTGTGTGTGTGTGTGTGTGTGTGTGTGTGTGTGTGTGTGATATTTGTTCTAACGACCCATATCCTCTCTCTAAAGCAATGCAGAGAGGTGAAGTGGGAATTAATATGACAACAATAATCAAGTATGGTGATTAAAATGACTCCAGTGGTACAAGTCACCCAGCTCTGGTTTCCAATGCAGTTTGCTCTGTAACACCTGCCAAGTACCTAAAGGTCTGGGAATCTCAGTGTTGCTCTGTGAGGTTACGTAGATGCTCTGTACCTGCAGATTTTAACAGGAGCTGGTGGTAACTGAGAGCACAGGGTCTAAATAACCTTTCATGCAAGAGCCCCATGTCCTGAGCATGAGCCCTGCGCACTCCCATGCTCTGCTACCAAGACATTGTACTTGCCATGAATAGCGTAAGTCATACAATGCATACGTCCATCATAATTAGATAAAAGTCAAGTGAAACATCTTTTGCCTTCTGTAAATAACTAAGACCAGAGTCTAAATAAGTGCCAGCAGACAGAGCATGTTCTTACAGCAACAGTATTCCCAGGAATGCTGCTTTCCTTACCAAAAAACCTCTGTTGTCTGAATGCTCTCAGCGTTTGAGCAAACAGGGGCTAAGTTAAAGTGAGAACTAACTGCCGGGGCTCAGCAGCACATGTTTCACATTAAGGAGCTGTTTGAGAGGCCTATGTGGCTTAGTGGATAAATCATCAGGTTTGTCCCCTTGCAGCTCACAAGTCCAGAATAGCCTGTGGTCCTAAAGGAGAGAAAACTCAGCCTAAGCTCAATAGTTTCCATCACAGAGGTTGCGGTCTGGTGCGAAATGGCTAGTGCACAGGCCAGGTCTGTGGCCTGGACCCAGAGGAAACCCCAGCCCCACCTCACGTGAGACCTTGGGAGCAGTCACAGGATGCAACAGTCCCAGTCCTGCCATGCACATGGGTCCCCTTCTCTAGCCACAACCTTGGGAGCAAGTACTGTCTATCGCTGAAACATGAGAAAAGCAATGAAAACAGTGGTGAAACACAAGCCTGAGGATCTAGCACACAAATAGCAAAGGAAGGAGAGATAAATACAACGATAGTCTTGAAATATCTGTGGAGGAAACCAGCCAGGAGCCAGTTTGGTTACAGGGGGATGGGCTGGAAGCTAATGATAGATGATCCTGATATTACCAAGCAGCTAAGTGGATTTCTAACCACTGTTTTCATGAAAAGAAGCTGAATGTCACATCCTAGAGATCAGGTTCGTTTTCTTAGGGGGAAAAGAACAGCTAAAAGCCTTTGAGGTCCTATTCAGGCAATCATGATTATAAGGAGCTGTGAGGAAGCTGGGCCTGATGTATGAGATGCCAAAGACTTGAACATGGTAAACAAGGATAGGGGAATATTTGTTTTGACAGCACACTCTGTACACAGGAAACATCAAGCAATAAGAGGGATGACTCTGCACAGGAGCTCCCAGTCCTATATTTAAGAGCAAATCCAACTGAAGGAGGACCCTGCAAATTATAGACATCTGCAAATAACCCCAGACCTTTTGTCTCAGCTGTGGGAAGATCCTGAGGACACTGATAACAGAGCCTGCTTTGCACAACGCTGGGAAACAGGGGACCTGGTGGTGTGTCCACTCTGCACAGGATCTTGGCTCTAACTCGGGCTATAGGCTGCAGGGGAAGGTGGAGAAAGGCCGGGAGAGGATAATTATGGAATAACCTGTTGATGGAGGATGTGGCTTCCCAACCTCTCTTTATTTAGGGCTTGAGTTCTACTCAAAAGCACGAAGATTTATAGCCCTCCCTGTGGTTGTGTTGTTTTGTCCTTCTGGCCAGATTAGTTTAATAAATGAGAGGTAAGAAAAAACTGCTGAAAAGCAAAGCCCCTACAGCAATGCTGTGTCACCCCATTAAATAAGGGGACTTTTTACTTAAGAGGAATTGTTTAACCCATAATTACAGATAAATTCCCGCTTGGAAAATGGCTTTCAGTCTATAGGGGCTTCTCCTGCAATTTTAACCGGATGCAGCATTCGAATCCTCACTCTCTATTTTCAAAGGCAGCACAAAGTGAACATATACTATTAAATAGCAGCTGTTCTTCAGGCTGGAAGGGGCTCCTCATTGCTATGTGATTCTGCTACACACAAAGGCTCTTTCTGAAATTAAATACCCTCTGTATATGTCAAAGAGTATTTGGTTCTCATTCCTGAGGCCTGCACACAATTTGTTGTAGCAAAACACCGGGTGAAAACTAACCTGACTTGTATGCCAGAATGAGTATTGACTGGGAATTTCCAAATCCCAGCATCACTGGAGCAGCTGGAGCTCAGAAGATTATCAAAGGTAAAGATATTGCCACGTCCCGAAACACGGGTTAACCAAGCTTGCAATATTTACTGTCCCCCAAGACGGGATTGGGTATACTGAGAATGTGATGGTGTGTTTCAACACGTTGCCTCATTGCCATTTCAATCTAAAGCAATTATGAATCTATAAACCAGCTCTGAGGTCACCAGGCAGCTTCTTTGGTGATAATAATAATTACATTCCTTGCATTTACACTGCATTTTCCGTTTGTAGATCACAGGAGACTTCATCAAAGCAGGCAGCAATCATCACTTCCCATTATTACCAGCAGAGAAAATGAGGTGCAGGGGAAGCAAACATCTTTTTTTGTCCCAAAGTAGAGGTCAGCTGAGGGGGGTGGCAGGAATTAGGAACCGCATGGGACCTTATTCAAAGGAGGAACCATAGTTACCTACCTACTCTTCTAAACGGATTAGCATGAGGTTGCCCAAAACCTAATGGAGAGGAGACAGCTGGGAAGTTTTGGGTGAACTACTCCTGCTTTATTTACCTTTTGTTGTTTTCTTCAAAAAGAAGCATTTAATGGAACAAGCTTTTTCTGACAAAGCTCTCCTGAAGAGGTTGCTTGACATCATAAGACATTTTGTGGTATGAAAGTGAGTGTATTCAGAAACAAAGGCCCTTCAATGGAGATGTGGGAACCCCAAACACGTATCAGAGTTCATGGCCAAATCTCCCCATCCCTGATGAGCTTCTGGTCATGGTGCAGCTGGTCCAGGCTGCTCACAAACACATGGCTCATCAAGCCACCTTGCATACCAGAAGACTCCCACTTTAACTACTTCTCCAAAAAGGATTTAACGTGCTTACATCCCCCAATGTCTGGATTGTGACCACTTGTGGGACAAGACACGAGCTGTCTTCCTATCTTTAGCAGCTTTGAAAGGTGTTGGTCTCACATCCACTTTCTGGCAAGCAGGGTTAAGTTTTGATGCTTCAGCAATTTTTTCTGCCTGCCTTTATGTGGGAAGTTTCCTGCCCATATTTAAACCTTGCGTGGAGTCTTTTCACTGTCACTGCCTCTAGCAAGAGACTTGCAAAACAAAAAGAGAGTTCAAGAGAGCAAGAACCAAAAAAGATGAGCCTGTAAACATGTCCTCTGCTTTATATTCTGAAGACAGACATTAATATTGCATTATCCAATTGTACTTTTTCACATCACTTTAAATCAGACTCCAGTTTCACTCCAAAACTGAGGTCTGGGAAAAATATAAACTCATTTTTTAAGAAGAAATGTTGCTTTCTTGAAAAAAAAACCCAAACCCACCAAACAAACACAGCGAACAAAAAAGAAACAAAAAGCCTCCTCTTGGTTCTTTCTGAGCAGTTTTCAATACTTGGAGCTTTTCGTAATGTGTAAAGCCATTTGTGTTTCGCATTCAGCAATGCTTTGGGCTTTTGCCTGTAGTTGTGGAAAGTTTGAGCAAAAAATAACCCAGTGGGAGTTATTTCAGTTTTTGATACACATTTTGATGTCAGCAAGGAACTGAGATCTTCGAGATGGAAAGAAGTTATTTCTCACCATTTTGCAAGTCTACACTTCATTGAATAGTTGTCTGAATCAACTCCATGAAAGCTTTTATTGCCATTATTGTCCTGTCCTCCTTCACTTGAACAGGCGATTCCTTACCCAGTTTGCAAACTGGGGACAAAAGACTGGCTCCCAGGTTCTTTCAAATCCAAAGGTGCACTTTGCAACTCTAATTACTGTCGGTTGGTTTCTATTCATTCCATTTTGCATTCGAGGAGGGGCAGGCTCGCAACAAAAGCCACGTTATCAGCTCTGCTGATCTCTGTGCTTTGCACTGGTTTGGTTTTCTTTTTCCCCCTCAAAACAGCTGGGCTACTGCTTGGCAAACGGTTGCAGGCTCGCAAACTCCTGAACTGGAGGTTAAAATCCCTCGTGTCCTGCAGAAGCAACAGAGCATTTTATTGCGAGGCGTAACAGCGATTATTTGGGGCCAGGACGGTGCTTGCTGGCAGCTCCCAGGACAGATTTGTGTCTCCACTGAGTTTTGTGCAAGACTGGCCAAGTTTCATGTCCCTAGCGAACCTGAAACGTGTGTTGTTTTCTGTTTTACACAGCTCCCAAGGGCAGAGAGAGGAATTAAACCCACCCTGAGTGGGGCTGTTCACCCTCAGTGAAGGAGGATCTGGCATGGAGGTGCTAATGTGCCTAATAAAGCCATCACGGTGGGAAAGTGTCAGGAGTCCCTTTTCCAATGGAGCTCATCTAAATACCAGTCCTCCATGACAGCACGTGTTTTGGGCTATAAAAACTATCAAAGAAAAGGATCTTTGCATTGAATTCACTTCCCGAATGGATATCCTCCATGGTTGACCTCGGGGGCACCTCAGGATCTTGGCTTGGAGCATCAGCGGCTGCTCAGAGACAGTGCCTGAGCGGAAGGACGGCACACAGTCATGCAAAGCAACCACCACTTTAGAATGATGTGGAGACAGAAAAAGGAAGAAGAGATGGTTTTCCTTGGGAGATAGGACCAAGAGATCTTGGTTTCTGGCCTGGCAGGTGATTGCCATCCCCAGAGGATTCTGCAAAGTGAAGCGCCCTCGACAGCCGCCTGCCATCAAGTGGCACCACAAACCCTCCTTCTCTTCCAGGGAGATAAAACCAGCCTGCGGACGCTGTACGTTTAATCTGATTTAGATACAGCTGGTGAGCTGGGAGCTGAAGGTAATTTATTTGTCTTGGCTGATGATCCGCTCCCTTCAAGGGCTGTGTTTTCCAAGTGCTCTCTGCTTGGCCGCAACATTTGTACCTCTGACAATTGCTGTTATTTTAATATTAAGCTAAGAGCTAATGTATTAGGCTAATATATTAAGCTGGTAAGCTGTAGACTCTTTAGGCAGCCTTTTTTGGTGACACATGAAGGAGATTTTATAGATAGGCTGTTCAAACCCAGCTCAACCTTAGTCTGGCATTTAACTGCGGCTTGCAGAATATAATGGCTGAATGCATTTAGCCCATGCCCACAATAACTCTCTTTGACTGCAGAAGAAGTTCCAATAAACATGTCATTCAAATGGGAATGTATTCCAGTAAAAATTAGTGAGCTGATGCTATGAATAACCTGCAGAGCCATAGTGTAGTTTCAATTGCCCTCCCATCAGACAGGACCAAGATGATTAACACCAGATCAGCCATGATATTTATATTGCTTGGATCATGGTGTGTCATAAGCAAATGCAAAATTGCATACTGTATTGTAACAGCAGGGATGGGAAGAGCCACGTAATGAGCTGGTTTTATAGTGAGAAACAAATGGGATTGTAACATAACCGTGGAAACAAGGGAGTGCTCCCAAGCAGGGTGAGGAAAAAGGACAGCAGTGTGTGAGAGCAGTGCTGGGAATTATTCTTGGGTTAAATCAAGTAATTTATATAAACACAAGTGTTGCCTGAGTGCTTTTTTCTTGCAGCAGCTTCGTGTGATACAGCATGCATTTGAATAAACACCATGAACAGCATATTCCCAGACGTGGCCAGCTTGAGAGAGCATTTCATAAGGTGAATGATTCCTGTTTGTTTCTGCTAAAATCAATGACCACAAGTTCTTCTATTATTCTCTTTCCCT